>JACXSJ010003260.1:0-26899 GCA_014851325.1 Pentalonia nigronervosa
TTTTTTTTTATTATATCAAGTTAATATTATAGTAATTGAGGTAATTCGCTAATACTTACTTGAGTATGATTAAGTCGCCCGTGGTTTAACGTTACTAGTTTACTACCAAGTTTCTCACGTCACTTTCAAAACTTCAAAATATTTCGCACTTATCATCGCTTATTGACTGGTACGCAATCCACCGCAGTCGGATTGCCTACGTAACGGACGAATTTCACTCGACGTGACTGACTTACTATACACTTCAACATATTCCTGGACTTCACACTTTTTTATATTTAAATATATACATATATACGAAAAAGAACCGGACATGCAACGGGGGCAAATATTTTCTGTCGACATATATATACACGTGTATGATATAATGGCGGATAGTTAGACGCCAAAGCTCTGCTCTCAAAAACACATTCCCGCCACCGTAAACGACCCGTTCAAACTATTCAAATCGCTGTACAAAACCACTTCTTACCGTCTTATCAGCAATCCTTATCAGAAGACCACTTTTCCGACTCTTATCTTTAATTGCTATCACCAATACTTATCGTCAACTCTTATCATCAAGCTTTATCACATATCCTTATTACCCTCTTGACTTTTGACCGATCTTAGACTTGCGACTAAAGCAGGCACGTCTTTTACAATTATAACGGCACGCTGTCTCCGAAATCAGTATCTACTTACAGCGAGATTCACGGGCCACTATTAATATAATAAAGTATGCCGGAATCTACCATATATATAGTTTATCAAGTATGCGTCCTATATATAAAATACCTATAATATTTTTCACAATTATTGTTAATACCCGAAAGTATAAGTACTGCTTTTGGATTCTGGATTTTTGTAAATACTATATTGCATTTTCGGTTCTTATTTAAACGACTTAAACCTTTTAACTTATTTGCAATAAAGATACCAGTCTGTACAACAAATTTCCATATCAATATTGCGTGGTTATGAAATATTATATTTGTTTATCTTTCAAAAATCAAAATCATTGATAAATAATAATAGTATGTACACACTCAAATAAACACCTATAAAAATCTTTTGTCAACGATTTATTTTTCAACACAAAAATGGTTACACATAAAATATGTCCGATTGCTAAAGTCGGCGTTGTCGATAAACTACTATATTTATCATACGTTACGATAATATTAACCTTCACATCGTCCAAGAAATGCGAAGTAAATAAATAATGAAGAATCGGTCCTATATATACACGACACGCCTGGCAACAGGTGGGTCAGGTTCACGATATCAGCATGTAATTTGGCAATAATAATAATAATAATAATAATAATAATAATAATAATTTATATCTTCATCACGCCGTGCTTGGAAATTTGTACGGCGGTACGTTGTTCTCGTGCGCATATGCCCTCCACGTCTGCTTGACCATGTCCGAGCCCTTCTCGGCCACCATCATGACCGGCGCTATGGGATTGCAGTTGGGACCAGTGGGGAACACGGACGCGTCCATCACCCTCAGGTTGGCCACGCCGAGCACCCGGAGTTCTGGATCGACCACCGTCTCCGGGTCGTCGGCCGGTCCCATCTTGCAGGTCCCAGAATGGTGGTTCTCGGGCTTCGTGTCGGTGACCACCACACAAGCCCAGTACGCGTCCGTGCCGTACGCGTGCTGCGAGCAGCCCTCATAAGGTGTGAGGTCCGGTTGCATATCCCACTTGCTCAACGCCCGCGTGCCCATCAGCGCCAACACGATCCGTATGCTCTCCACCATGGCCAGCACGTCCCGCGGGTCCTGGAAATAATTGGGCTGGATGATCGGGTCGTCCATCGGGTTGCTGGTCCGCAGCGCGATGTAACCCTTGCTCCTTGTCAACAGGTACGTCGGTCTGGCCCACACGTACGCCCTCGAACCGTCGTACTTGCGGTACGCCGGACCTTCCGGATCCAAGGGGATCTTGTCACAGTTGGGCGCCAGACCGTCGAAGTACACCTGTGCGTCGGGTACCTGTATCGGACAACGAGAGATATTTTTTTATCGGCCATTGTAATACGACACCTATCTAAGTAATATCGAAAAACCTAACCTAGCTCCGTGGACGACCTAACGTAGCCAATACCTGAGAAAATCGGCGTATTCGATTTGGGTCCCAAACACTAGAGGCGAATCACAGATACTACACTAGTTGAGTCCCGGACACTAACATTTTCTTTCTCATTTTAATAGACATACGATTAATGTCGTAACATTTTTACCAACACAAAAATGATTATTTTAGCAATATTTTATTTATATTATACTTCTAATATGTACCTTTAATATTTGATTTTTAGTGTTTTTAATATTTTTTTGTTTGTATTTGTATTAATATCATATTAAGTACAATTCTAATAATTTATATTTTTATTGACAAACAAACAAAAAAATAAAATCTGAAAAAAAATTTTTTAACCATACCTTTGGTCAAAAAAATATCATAGTTAGTCCTGATCGTCTGTTCAAATGGGAAGAACATTGTTAGTGTAGTATAGTACTTACCGAAAATAATCCGGGACCCAACTACTAGTGTAGTTTCTAAAAAAATCCGTGACCAATTAGTTTAGTAACTAAAAAAATCTGTAACCCAACTAGTGTAAGAATCCTAAATTAGGACCCAACTCGGATACAGCCAAGTAAATATTACTCACTCCGTTAACCGAGTACGAAGTGGTCAAAAATCCCGTGGTCTGCGTGAGGCCCGTGCTGGCCAGCGGGCCGGTGCGCGTAGCCAGGAACTCGGACACCGCGTCCATGGTCAGGTAGTGGGCCTCCTCCGATGCGTTTACCGTGGCAGCGACGCTGACAGACACGTGATGCTGCAGGTTCCGACCGACCGGCAGATCCTGGAAAACGGTGACGCCGGCCCGGAGCAATTCCTCGGCCGGTCCGATGCCGGACACCAGGAGCAGGTGCGCGGAACCGACCACGCCCGCCGACAAGATCACTTCCTTCCGGGCGCGCACCATGTGCTCGCCGTACTGATCCACGTACTTGACGCCCTGCACGCGGTTGTTGAGCTTATTCAACACCAACCCGGTAACGCGGCTGTCGATCTTCACGAACAAGTTGGGCCTGTCGTGGGCCGGCCGCAAGTACGCCCGAGAAGTGCTCATCCGCAGACCGCCGTCCACCATCACCTGAGCTATAGAGAACCCTGCGGACGACCCAAAACGATAGATTAATCGCACGATCGTCGTCGTATCGTTGTTAAAAATAAAAACATATTATAACCATAGGCGCAAATAGCCTCTAAAAGTGGGGTGCTGAAAAGTAGTATAGATTTGTATGTTCTAAGTAATTTTTTTTTTTTTTTACTTGGCAATTTTATCAAAAGCTCAAGGAGGAATGTCTGCCTTGAAGGACGCTGATTTACTGTATTACACATCACAGGGATCTTATTAGATTTATTCGAAATATTTGCCGTATGCACAACAATATTTTTTTTCTGCACAAGTTTTTTTTTTTTAATTTGTTCTAAACCTTTCAATATAATCTTAAAAATATTTACTGTACATACATTATCACATATGTTGGTTATACTGTAATTTATATATATATATATATATTACAAACAATAAATATTGTTGCGCATACGACAGATATTTAGAATAAGAGCTAAAAACCAATTTCAAGTGACTAAATCCCCTGTAATTTTGAAATACGGTAATTTTTTACATAAGGGGACAAAATGTGGACAAAGTTTTTAAAATCACCCTGTAAAATGTAATACGGTAAATATTTTTATGTGAGGGGTAAATGTGTGGACAACTACTGTGTAATCTCCCTGTGATGAGTAATACGGTAAATTAGCGTCCTTCAAGGCAGACATTCCCCCTTGAGCTTGATGAAATTACCGTGTAAAAAAAAAATGACTCAGAACATACAAATTTATACTATTCTAAAATCATAAATGTCTCACAGAGTCGTGGAAGGCAAAGCCCCCTCCCTATACTCTTAAATCCACGATCGTATAAACCTGCAATAATCAATGTATTTTTTAACTTTTTCTACACATTTTAACACATTTCATGTGAACAATAAAAATAAATAATATACTCTTCTCTTTGTATTTATTTAAATTTAGATCTAATTGATAAAACGTTAATGTTTAAAACTCGTGGGGGTTCACCTACAGTAATATTGCAGTCCGACGATGCGTAAATCTGTGTAGTGTTTTTTGATATGACCGATTGGCTAAAAAATAACTCATGAGACATCCATTTCTGCGTGATGTGAATATTAATATCAAATATCTATCAATTATAGGAATATGGAATAATTTAAATCAAATTAATATTACTACATACAACCAAAATAGTTTTAATTTTTTTTTCGATAAATATTTCATAATTTAAAAACATAAAATGGATGGCGTTTCACTAAAATAATAATAGTTGGGCGTAAAAAAAACAAGGGATGCTAAATCTGAACTCGGGAGTGCTAAACACTCCTTTTCACTCCCCTAGTCGCGCCAATGATTATAATATATATATGCGTTTTTGCTTTAAAGCATATTTTAATGTTATACCAGCTACAGTAGTGATCGCATTGATAAAACACTAATATTAACATTAAAAAAAAATGCTCAGTATTTGGAATGGGTGGCCGACCATAGCGATTTTTTTTTCAAAATAGGATATTTGTATATTACGATTTGGCATCATGTTTTTTTTTCAAATTCTCCTCGCATTACGCACAATAGCGTATATTATATATAGACGTATAACTGTATGTGAGCTATACGAGTGTATGTTACCGTGTCTGATTTGTCTGAAAACTCATAAAAAATAGATCCAATGTTCGACTTCATAACGCATTGCTATTCAATGCACCACCGCCGGCTACACATAATATCAGATATATGTTGTTTTCATCGATAACAGCTGTGCCCACAGTGTGAAATACCGTGATGAAATCGACCGGCAAACACTGTTTATTAAAATATAATACATCGCATTACATGAATGTGTAACGTAGGCGTTAAACGTCTTGTCTCAAAAATTATTAGTAAGCCGTGTAGGTATATATTATAAATACAGAAAACGCGATACACTGCAAGTAGGTACGCACTATACAAATGTGCTGATTTTTGTTCTGGCACGAAAATTACAAACGGGATAAATACAAAGATGTATTACGTATATCATGACATACCTACCTGTTTACGTTATTTTCTGCCAAACTACGACTACACGTACGTTTGTGAATATTTTCTAAATTTCTAATCGCTATACGTACATTATAATATTATATAACCACTATTATAATACGTATATACCTGATCAAAATACGTTACATTATAGTGCTCTGCATGGTCTGTTATTTTAGGGACCGGACCGGACTTAAAATTTTAACAAAGGACCAAACTCAGACTGAACCGACGACTAGATTTTTTTTAGACTGAGCTAAACTGGTAATTTAATTAAATTTAATAAGGTAGACCAGGACCGGACAGTGTGGCTCCGTTTGTAATAATCTGGACCGTTATTATGGTCATTCAGTATAATACAATTATTTAAATATAACACAATCTCCTGTAGTTGGTTTTTATCGTTTAATTTTACGCATATTGCAAAAAAAAAATAACTTTAATAGATCATAAGGACCGTTATCTTGACGGATCGGTCCAGACCGAACTGAAATGATAATATTTTTTGACTGAAACCAGACCAAACTAAAAATAATATATTTGAATCAGAACTAGACCTAATTACTTCCAAGTAATATTGAACCGAACTAAATTAACAAGCCGACAATTTTTATATTATAGGACTTGACCAGACTGGACCATGGTTCTGTCCAGTCCGGACCAGACTAATATAAACCCGACCGTGCAGAGCACTACAGTACACCACCTGTGTGAAAAGGTTACTAAATATCGATTGATTAAAAATAATCCAAAACCTGTTTTATTTCTAAGCCGATCAATTTTTGTTCCTCTTCCACGGTAATATGATACCATATCTTGACTCTAAGCACACAACAATTACATTAATTTTTCAATGTATTTGTGTGTGTGTAGATAAATTTTCTAAGCAATTTTGGACGTGACATTTGTTTTAAGGTGAGGTCCTCTTAAAAAAAAAAATAGATTGAATTACACTAAACCCCCACCATTAAGTAATAAAACATACTGATTTAATTGAATTTACAAAATAAAATAAATAAATAATTTTAAATTAATAAATCAATAAATATAATGTTAATCATAATTATAATTGATAATATGTTCAAGATTAAGTTGTATAATATTCGATAACGCAAATCTATATACAAATATTTACGAGTATATTGTTAAAGCCAGTAAATATAATATATATAATTTCAAATTAAGTGTGTTGAACAATTAACCTAACCTTAAATCCAAGCACCCCCTCCCTCTCTCTACGTGTATCTATTATAATTTATTTTTAGGCCTCGGAAGTTGTTGCATTTGCATGTTTTTTGAAGACAATATAATTTATTGCTAAGTAAGCTTGAAATTAATTTTGCGATACTACAAAAAAAAAATTAATATTTTATACTTTTTACAAATTTAGTAATTTTGTAGTTTTAAGAGCATATTTTTTAATTTTGTATTTTTTTTTTAGTATATTTTGATGATTAATAATATAATTTGATAATTTAGCAAACAAAAACTAAAATAATACATTCGAATGTATATTTATTTTGAGAGTTTTCACACTAGGTATTATTGTATCGTGTTTTTCAAATCCATACTTGATAAAAAATCTCCCATTTTTAATACTAAATATTTAGTAAAAACTATAAGACATAAAAATTTTTTTTAATAAAATGTTTATATTTATAAAAATTGTGAGTAAAAAAAGTGCATATTTTCATAGCATATTTGTACTTTTTTATGTCTTTAGGTGCATACATATTTAGTACTTTTTAAGTGCATTAAGTTCCAAGCCCTACTTATTTTACAAATTTGTGTTCCGATTTGCAACTGAAATACCTAAATTGAATACGCCAGCAAAGATAAGAAACCTCGCACGTTCACATATTATATTCATGCACTGAAATAAAAGAAATAGATCCAAATTATAGCCAGTTATAAGTGTTATGTAATAGTTTTCGGTACAAGAGAAATTTGCGCTTTAGGACAACATATGACACATATTATTATACTTCGATTCATTATAATAAGGCTCGGAAATGAATAATTCCGTTATTTTTCTTGTAAGGAATTCGTACACGCGATTTCATTGACATCAATAGGCTATAAATTTATTTTGAAATATCATAATTTTTTTTTTTAATTTAATGGTATATACAATAATAGTAGTATAATATTATAATAGGAAATTGTATTTTAAATCCGTTGACATGATTTTAAAATGTTAAATTATTCTAATAAATGCAAGACTGCACCGGCGTTATTAGAATTGTACACATATATTCAAATAGTCTTACAAAATACGAACATGTATTTATTTTTTTTTTAATAGGTCAGAAAAACTTCAACATCACTAAATGTCCAATCGATAATCACCTCAAACGTAAAATATCAATGTGACAAAAATGTTAAACCAGTTTTGAGTATATAATAATAATATATGGCTATCTAATACGCTGAAACCGTCTATGGTCACAAATTAAGAAGCTTATACCTATTATCTACATGTGCTTTCCCGTCCAGGCAGACGTACCGTTATTATTTTGTGATTCGCATAAAGTGTAATGGACAACTCGTATCTATAAAAAAAAAAAATAAGGCACTGAATATGCGGACAAACTACTTTTTATAAAACTTTCATCCGTCGTTTTCATTTTAAATAATATATTATAATATTTGATCTACAGATTAGAATATTAAAATGTTTATTCTATCCGAATGATTATAATATTTCAAATAACTAATCGATTAAGACAAAAAAGGTATTTCTTTGGGCTGTATAGATAATATTTTTTTAGTACATCATCTTCCGATTCTTTCGTGCGCGTAACATTATTATCGTAGCACGAAATTGGTCCTTTAACGGCAACACACTTCGTGAATAGGTATACTTTAATGGTCGAATGCGGCTTATAAATTCCCATTGCACACTATTATTAATCATAATAAATCATGACATCGGATTAAATCAGGTTTTACGCCGTCCGGACTCCGGCAAGGCGGCGTCGCATTTCGAGCACGTACGAAATAACTTTAATAACCATTATATATACGCTATATCTGGGCTTATTTCAAAATCATAATTACGATGCCTATACACATTAAAATAAATTATAGCGACGCACAAACTCAAAATTCCTTCGAAATAATATAGGTAATATTATCTGGCATATCGTTTTTGTTTCAGAATTTTATAGTGTATACCTTTGCGAACTATAATAATATACAACGACCATAGGTGTGCGCAGACTTGTGTAGCAGACGTGGCTACTGTTTTTTGGTCACCACCTCCTCCTCCCCCCTCCCCCATCAAACTGTCACACCACCTAAAAAGAACAAAAAGAACAAAAAAAAAAACTAAAAATTTCACAAGCAAAACATACTCGTACAGAAATTTAAAAAAAAATGTTTTTTGACGTGATAATATTGTCAAATTCTAGCGGTCGCGTAGAAAAGACTTGGGGTAGTTTTTTTTGGCCAATCGTTTGGCGACCACCCAAACAAAAAAAAAAAAAAAAATCCGAGTGTGGCCCCGCGACAACGGCTGCAACAACATTACCTGTTTGATTGTGGCCGTTGAGGTCGCCGGTCCTGTAGCCCAGCTCGGCGCCGGCCTGCACGATGGACTCGGCCATCTCGGGGCGGTGAGCGAACCGCTGCACAGGCACGGGACCGTCGAACCCGTGGTACTCGGGCTCCACCATGTCGGCGTTCATGTTGCGCTCGGACTTCTTGAAGTACGGCAGCACGTCGTCGTAGCCCCAGCCCGTCGCCCCCGATTCGCGCCAGCCGTCGTACACGCGCCGGTGGCCCCTCGAGTACATCATGCCCGTCATGGCCCCGGTGCCGCCCAGCATCTTGCCCCGCGGCCACGCGCATATGCCGCCCGCGGCCAGGCACGCGTTGCCCTGCGGCTCGGTCAAATACCGCCAGTCGAGCTCGGTGCCCATCGCGGCCGACGCGAACGCCGGCACCGACGTGGCCGACGGCTCCTCGGGCCCGGCCTCCAGGAGTCCCACCGTCCAGCCGGCCACCTCGCTCAGCCGGGACGCCACCACGGAACCGGCCACGCCGCCGCCGACCACCACAAAGTCCAGTTCCTCCGGGTACACCGGACCGGCCGGGAATGGCCGGCGCCCCGTGGCCCGCCGGCACGGGTCCGTCACCGAGCACTGCGACCGGATCACCAGGTCCACCAGCGACATGAAGAACGCCAGGCCGCCGGTGTTGCCGCACGATCCGGACAGGAACGACGAGTCGGACCACGAGCACTCGCAACTTCCGCCGGAATACGTCATTATGGCCGGCGGTGCTCGGTGCCCAGTGACGCGTGCAATAATTATTATAGCGCCCGACTGCCGTAGGCGTTGTTACGGCGTTATTGCGCCGATTTAATTGATATTCGAAAGGCCGAAACTCGCGCACAAACACGGATGCCGATTTCAGCACACGCTCGGGCGCGCGTCTGCCGTGGTCCGGGTGCCGGTGCCGTAGTTGTGGTACACCAGTGAAACGAGCCGTGTTGCGACGGTGATCCGAACGCGATTATCCGGCGCAGTCATCTCACCCGAATGCAACCGAACGCTCCGAACATCTGTTCTACACTGAACCCGACGTCTGGTGGTCTTGAAAAATGTTAACGAATATCGAATGAAAATATACAATAATATTTTATATATATATATATATATCGACCTGGCGCTCAGATGTCCCGTGGCCAATCAACTTTCTCTATTGTCTCAAGCCCAGTAGTGTAGTGTTATGATCATAATAATCTGCAGAGTGGGCACATAAGAAAGTAAAAACGTACGGAGAAAAAACGGTTGTTTTTTTTTTTCTCTTTTTTTACTTTCGGATATCCCCGTCGGACGCGACTAACGAGTTCTCTAGAAACCAGTTTTGAGTGGATGAATGAAAAATAGGCTTTTAAAAATGCATTAGTAGTCGTGACCACGAAGCCCCTAGAAAATTTAAATCGACCGGTGTGAATCGCCGTTCCAAGTGTTCAAGAGCAAATATATACGCTTTTTTACACGTTCTCGGATGCCGTTTTGAAATCGACAATATGTGTACATATTATTATGATATTTGGCATACGTTACACGCACACAATTCACACTTAATAATGTAATATTACTTTCGGTGTGCACATAATATTGACACACAAAGGTACAAAGCACACATAATACTCGACTGTTTTTCAATAAATATAAATATATTTCAATTATTATTAGGCACAAATAAAAAAACGAACAGATATACACACTTAAAACCAAAAATATTAACAGTTTATAATAATATTTATAATATAAAATAATAATTTATTAAAATTAATTTTGAAATCGTTCCCGACAAGAGGCAATACGATTTAAAATTGTATACGGTTTACAGATGTTGTACATTTTAAATCATCATATATTTCTTAAAGACTAAACGTTTTTGAATATTTAAGGAAAACGTACAGATGTAACTGGACAATACATGTTATTATTCCATTCGTATTAATATTATATATACACGATCGACATTATTGCGATAATAATCGGTTACTGATTATAAAAAAAATATAAATATCGACAATGATTTCGTCCTTTAAATTTCATCATTTTTATAATATACATATATCAATCAGGCAGGCCCGGAAAGTGTTCGGACAACGGTTTACCACCATCTCCCGACCGTTTTCTTGACGTACCGTGTCTTAAGCATTTGCTGCGTGTGTCCGGCCCAATCCTGTTTGATCATGTCAGACGCCTTTTCCGCGATCATTATCGTCGGCGCGTTAGTGTTACCGTTAACGATCGTGGGCATTATGGACGCGTCGACCACCCTCAAGCCCCTGATGCCCCTCACCCTCAACCGTTCGTCCACCACGGCGTACTCATCGTCCACCGGACCCATCTTGCACGTGCCGACGGGGTGGTAAATGGTCATCGTGTAGTGGCGGGCCTGGCATTCCCAGTATGCGTCGGACAAAAACTCGTAACACTCGCACCCCGGCGCGGGGATGTTGTGCAGGGTGGTGTTGATCTTGCTCATGGCCACCGTGCGGCTGATGACGTATCCGATTTTGGCGCCCTCCACCATGGTCCTGACGTCCCGCGGGTCGCTAAAGTAGTTTGGCACGATTTTCGGCGCCGCGTACGGGTTGGAACTCGTGATCTCGATATAGCCTCGGCTGTGCGGCCTCAGCAAAAGCGGCGCTATCGTAAAAGCGTCTTGGTACAGTATGGGTTCAAAAACCTGCTCGTAGTACTCGTCGGTGATCCCCACGTCCCGTTTGTTCAGCAGACCTCCGTCGTCGTTGTCCCCGGCCGTCGCCATAAAAAGCTGCACGTCCGGCCAGTCGAGATCGTCGTTGTACCTGTGACAGGAAAAACATAATATAATAACAAGACTTAAACTTGAAACCGTGTCGGCTTTTATTGCACTCTCTTCATCTGTTTTAATATTCTCAAACCGAAAGCTCACTCACCGCGTGTTTACGAAACCCATGACTTCGCCGAGCGGTATCCTGTAGAGCGGTCCCATTTTGTCCCGGAAGAATTGAATGAACGAATTGAGCGTCAACACCCTCGGCAAGACTATGCCCAGACCGAGGGGGTTGGATTCGTTGGGCGAATCGAACAGATATGTAACGCCGCCCATCGCGATGTGGTCTTGCAGGTTTTGCCCCACGCCGGGTATGTGTTTGGTGATTTTGACGCCGGCCTTGCGTATCTTGTCGGCAGGCCCTATCCCGGACAACATCAACAGGTGTGGCGAATTTATAGCGCCTGCCGATAGCACCACTTCCTTCTCGGCTCTCACCAGCGTCGGTATTGTGCCCAATTTAGATATCAGCACGCCTGTTGCCCGGCCGTTTTCGATCACGATTTTTAAGACATGCGTGTGCAAGGTGATGTGAAGGTTCGGACGATCTTTGATTGGCCTCAAAAACGCTTTGGCCGTACTGCACCTCAAACCGTCTCTTAGAGTTCCTGAAATCGTGTAAAGTGTTACAATTATCGCGTCGTACGTTCTGCATTTCTGATTTTGATGCGAAAGTTAAACTGCACTGACGTGTACAGTGATAACAATGAATATCGGAAATATACGGATACGTTTTTCATTTGATGACTTACCACATATATAGTTGTAATATTTACACAATAAATACCTTGAGATCGCGTGAATCCCGTCTGACTCTGGCCGTTTATGTCGACCTCGTCGTAACCGACTTCCTTGATGGCTTCCAAAAAGCTATGCACGATTGGGGAGTGCGACCGGAAGTGCTCGACGGTCAGATATCCTCCGGTGCCGTGGTACTCCGAATCCACGAGCTCCGGTATCCTCATATCCTGGGACTTGATGAAGTACGGTAACACGTCCTCGTAACCCCAGCCCTCGTTGCCGGCGTCTTGCCATGCGTCGTAGTCCTTCCGGTTGCCTCTAACGTAGAACATGGCGTTCAGGACACTGCTGCCACCAATGACTTTGCCGCGGGGCCAGCTAGATTGATTCCCGTTGAAGCCCAAGCAAGATGAATGGCTGGGTTCTGTTTTGTACTGCCAGTCGACAGATGTACGCTGAAGGGAAGGATACAGCAACGGTATGTCTGACAATGCCGGTTCGTCGATTCCGGCTTCTATTAATAAAACCTAACAAACGAGAACGATTGTTGTTACTCACTAATTGTGTCGTAGTAGGTATTCGTTTACTTTCTAGATAGGTAGTATATATTTTTCCATTACCTACGATCGATCGTTTCATATATCGTGTATAATATTATGTGCGACTATAGAGACGGTGTGTTTAATTGTATTTTAAATTACATTTTTATCGATTACAAATTGAATACGATTATTGTTTTAATAATAATTTAACGCATTGGTAAATAGAAAAACAAGTAATTACAAACAATTACGATGGTTTTAGAATTTTTCTATTTTACAATAACTGTATAATTTTTAATTTTAACCACCATTATTTCATAATATATATATATATATATATATATATAATATGATATTATACGTTGAGGTACAGTTGGTACATTTTGTAGTAAGATGATTCAAATACTATAAACTTTGATTTCACAGTTCAATTAAAATTGTATAATTGTACAAGTAAATAAAAAATTAAATATTGATAGGATTAATCATTTTGTTGATTATTGTTCATTATGTAGTGAATTTATGATATGTGAGCATAATATTTTATACATTATTGACAACATATTAAAAATATATAAAAACAAAATATAAAACCATTATTTGATATAACTTTAAGACAATCGTAATATAAATCGTACATATTAACGTTAACGTTTTTGATAGGTTAGTATGAAATACACATTTTTTATATAATAATAAACTCAATATCTCAAAGAAATTTTAGAAAAACTACTCGAAAATCACATTAAACAATCGCACCTCACAATGTTTAAAAAGATACGCATTGACATTCGACACTAGGTATTATACACTTTATATTATTACATGAACAATACGACTCGGGTTCCATTCTGTGATTATCATGTTTCGGTCGACCATTAAAATCACTAAAAAATATTTTATCCTTTCCGCATAATCTAATATTGCAAATATAAACATAAGTATCATAATACGTAGGTATATACCACACGTAACTGATTGCAGTGGCATTACCTGACAGTTATTACAGTTTCGTCATATTATATAATTACAATTAAACAACAGGTTATAATATTAAAATAATGTCATAGGTTATAACTCATACAACGATTCAATATACAGGTATTTAAGTATTTATCACGCTCTTTTGATATTCACAGATACCTATAATGACGGTAATTTGTAACAAAATAGGTTGTCAGTAATATGGCTTAATAGTCGACACCTGCTAATCACATCCGTTTAAATTGAACTGTTTTTTTTATGAGATTTCCTCGTTTTAGAGTATAGTGTCTCCTCTCTCATCACATTTCCCAGTTATTTATGATTAAATTTACTAATTTGTTTTAAATTTTATAGATTGTAAATTTTCATATTTATTTAATTACTAGCTGTCCCTCCGCCCAACGTTGCCTAAGTCAAATATTAAGTTAAGATTAACCTCAAGTGATTTACATGCATCTAAGCCACCTAAGTCAGGCAATCCATTACATCGAATTGCTGACAATATTCGAGCAGTAAATTATCAGGGAGGCAATCCACCTGTTGTGAGTGAAATCAGAATTAGGTAGGTACGTGTTGCCCATGTCAAAAATTTGTTTATTTTTTTAAATTTATTTCTAAAAAAAAATGTTTAATATATGCCATATTTCTACAAATTATAATATGACGTAACTAATAACAACCCTTATAAATAAACAGAGATTATAAATCGAAAAAATCACTTTCAATTCTTCCAGAACTTTTCAATATTCAATTAACTTATATAATTGAAGTTAAGCCTAAAACCTGACTCGCGATATACTCTTTCATTAAAAAAAAAAAAAAAAGATTAATGAAATCGGTAAAGGCGTCCTTAAGTTATAGCGTGATCAAGGGAAACAGGGACTCATTGTTATATATTACATAGATTTAACAAAAAAAAAAAAGAGATTTACCCGGCTGTTTCAATTGATGCCGGTTATAATAATATTATAATAATGTCATTGTGAAATTTGATTTTAAGTTTTCGCGTTCGATTTCCACTGTGGGCAGGCCCGTGTTAACGCATAGACACTATAGGCAGTGCGCCTAGGGCCTACAAAAATGTTTAGACTACGATTTTTTTGATATATTTTTTTTTTTTTTATTATTATTTTTATGATAGAATAATATAAATTTGTACTCGTTGAGCGCAACAAGTGCCAAGGGCCCGCGATAGTACCAATCCGTGCCTGACTGCGGGCCATCGTTGATTTTGACTATCGTTTTATAAATGCTAAAATAGTGTCACCTAACACGGCACAGACTGATTGTGAGGAGTCGTTACAATATCGTTATTTCGTTACCGTCCAGTTGGCGTTCTCGGACAGACGGTTGGCCATAACGGAACCCGCGGAACCACCGCCGATCACCACGAAGTCGTACTTGTCCTTGATCTCGGCGATCCGGCGGTCCGTCAGCCGGTGGTCGGCGTCCTCGATGTCGGGCCGGAAGAACAGTATGGCCACGCGGATGAGCATTATGTAGCTGACGCTGGGCCCGTACGACATGGCGATCCGGGCGGCCAGCCTGGCCGTGAACGGGTTGGGTGCCATGCGCGACGGCGGCGACCGATGGATGGACACTGCCGGCGGCGGCGAACGCGCGGGCGCGCGCGCGCGTGCCCCGCTACCCGCCGGACGCACGCACAAGCGGCACAAGCGGCACGCGCACGAGCACACGTACACACGACGATAACGGAAGAATGTCGCGCCTCGGCGGGCGATGTGCAGACGACCGACGAACCGATAATGACATTATAGCGACGACCGCCGTCGGTAAGTGCCTACCGGAACGACGCGATATTATATTATATCGTTATTGTTGTTGTTGTTGTTGTTAGTTTCTTTCAGGTCCGTACTTCGCGTAGCCTCCAACCGCGTGACGAAAAAAAAAATAATAATAATAATAATCGTATCGACGAATTTTTTTCGCGCTCGATCCTGCAGTGGTCGTCAGTTGTTTTTTTTTTTTTTCGCGATATCCACTCACGTTATACATCATATAATGTATGCGTAATTGTGCTGAGCGAACAAAACTTTCTTTTTTTTTTTTTTTTTTCTAAACACTTCGGCCACCCCACTGCAGAGATCTCGTGCTTTGAGTTCAGTATTTCGGTATCTAAAACGCAACTTGTCGCTGTTTTATACCTGCGTGATGTATAGTCTGCTGCAGGTGAGGGATTTTAATCTCTGCGCTGTCTTCCGAAATCCGAATTTTTCGTTTTGAAAGTCAATGTCTCGATAGCAGTGTGTAGAGTCTAAATGATCTTAAATCTCAAATCCGTCTAATTTTTGTGGATTTTGACATACTGTTCTATCCCAACTACCAAATCACAGTGTATTGTATTTTTATGATAGTATTGCCATATCTGTAAGATGAATATTTCTCTCATTCCACCCAGGCACGTGGACGGAGGGGGGAGGGGAACTAGAGGCACTTAGGGAGCCTAAGAAAAGTCATTGGCCCCAAACTGATCCCACCTCGATTTAGTCACTTTGATTTTCAAATATTTTAATTATAATAGCGTTTAGTCGTCTCGAATCCCGGATGTTTATTATATTAATGTACTCTGTGTAATTAACAATCTTATAACAAAAATTAAATTCCAAGATTTCAATTTATAAATATTCGTCACCTGACAATCTGAGAACATAACATGTCTAATAATATAGATTAAAAACTAGAAAACACCAAAATAAGTACGAATTATTTTAACGTTATTTTTTTGATAAACACGACTATACAGTCGATACTACAACAGTGTAGGCATATTATTATCAGTGATAGTGAACAGTAACCAGCATAATAAAATAAACATACCTAACAAATAACAATATAATCTATCTCGTATATAATTTGAATTCATTATTCATGCAATCACGCAGTAGTTCACAAGCAACAACAATAATGAAGACAAGTATAATAAATTATTTTAATCGTCCAAAAAACTTGAAAATTAAGAAAGTTAAGCATGATAATAATACATATTTCAGATAAATTTTATCTACTTAAGTTTTATTTACCTATATTTTATATTTACTAATTATAAGAATATTTTTATTACTTCCTAATTTCCTATATTAGTATATTATTATAAAAATTAAAAAATATAAAACTAATTAACCAACACAGACAATACGTCATTAAATTTTTTTTATATAGATATTGTATAATAAAGAGAAGGGTAATATGAGGCACAAAAAGCAGAAAGAGGCCAAAAATTGTTGGCCCCTTATGGAAAAATATCTGGCTACATGCCTAAGTCTTCCACCACCACCTGTAACTGTAGGATCAAACTTTTTAGAAACTCAACATTAATGGACGTTTTTACGAATAATGATGGAATTTCGTGTTGGCCATCAACACTTTTTTTTAAATGTATCTGTGCTCTTATAATTTAGTGTGCGTGGGTATGGTATATGGTATACGTTTAACCGTGGAGAAACGACGTTAGAATCGATACTTAGATGGTATAATATAATCGTATTTTGTTGTACGCTGGATCTGGTCGAATGGAACAAATTTAATAACCGTGTACCTAACTGTGCAATAATAGGTAGTAAGTAGATAGGTATAACAACAGACGTCCAATCACCACGATAGTTATATAAGATTTTATTTTTCGTATAAAAGAAATAACCATTATCTATATTATAGTGTTGGTGGTAACACTTTATCGATTATAACTCAGCACCTAATTGGTATTGGATTACTTACAATGACGATAGGTGAGTTGAAGACATATAATACTATGATAATAGTTAGTATGTTTATTAAGGTGTTATTTAAAATTTGATAGCACGAATCGTAATATAACAAAAACCAAAAAAAAAAAAAAAATCATAATATTACACAAAACAAAATATTTTTCTACAAATTCCTGGGCGATTTTGTTGTATAATCATATAACCAAAGCTATATGGTTAAATATTTTCTATATTAATTTTAAATTGTTGACGTAGAGTTTAGGTGCGTATAAACATTTTATGCAATTCGATTCGTTATACTTAAAGAAGTTCGCTCAATTTACATACATCTATAGGTAACGGAAATACATGAAATAAGTTATGACATATATCACACATTATATTATAATAATGTCAACTCTATAGTCTGTAATTTATAATCAGATATCATGTGTGCTACTAAAATCAAAGCAGTCGCGGCCAAAACAAAGATTTTTGACATTGTGACGAAATATGGAACTATGTCGGACAGTTTATGAAATAGATACCTAAAATAATAATAATAAGTCTTTGCACGCGTTTTAGTTTTTGTATTTAGGTACACAATGTTTTCTGTATTTATAATACTTTTTACAGTCGAAAATATTTCATCTATTTTATACAATTTTATTTTATACCAATATAATAATATGTCTTATGACTTATATTATTATAAACTGCTAAGGTTGACTCGTTGTTGATATATCTCCTTGTAAGCAGATCGTGTTGAAATAAAACCACCTCAAACGTAATATCGATTTCAAAAATAAATAACCACCTGATAATATCGTGAAATTAATTTTAACAGAAAATAATAATAATTTACACGAAGGGAGAAACGTTAATTAGTTAATTAAAAATCTTATATTTGTAATTGTATTTTATTACAAACAATTAAAATGCAATAGGTATCATTGCTATATTATGTACCTTCAAAAAAAAAAAAAAAAAAAAAATGTTTATTTAAGTATTTTTATTTTATACTAACAATCATTTCATAATATATTTTTGTCTAGTGTACATTTTTCTAACCATTCATTCCGCTGCATTTGCAGTATATTGTGGGTATAGTTATTTAAAAACTAAATTAAATAAGAAATTTGTTTGTGATTGAATCTAAATTAAATTAAATAAAAGTCATTTTGAATAACTATGTTCAAAGTAAGTACTTAATTAAATTAGAATATCAACCAAAAATATTACTCGGAAAAAATAATTATCTTCTTGATTCAGAAAAATTGCTTAACCAACAATACTAAAATATAGTAAGTACCTAAACGAATTCTTAAAATAAATATAAACAATTTACATAATTTATCTGTCCTAGATTTATAAAGGTATACACAATTCTTTGAAGCAGCTTAAATAACATTAAGAAATTTAAATAATCACGTGACTGTAAATTGATACTAAATATTTTGTTACGTGTACGGAACGTAAATTTAGGTCATTATCACAAAGAATAAAATAAATATTTTGAATTGCTTATTTAAACAAATGTAATTTTAAAATGTTTTCTTTTTAAACATAATATAATATTATACAAATTACAAATAAGTACAAAAATATACCTATTAAATTATCTTTATATATCAACTCAATTATCAAAGAATATTCCTCTGTGTAGTATATATATAATATATACGATTACATTTAATTACTTGAAATATTATTATATATATATTTCCCATTATTAAGAAGTGTTTGGAGCATAAAAAGTGCCAACATGTTTTTTTTAATTTAGAAAAAAGAGTAGAATTGTAGCTGTGACATTTAAAAAAAGTAAAGATCAGCAGCAAGATAAGATCTTATAACCTAATATAAATTAAAATATAAATAATAAATTCAATTACAAAACAAAAAATGGGCAAGTCATTCTTCTAGTCGTTCTTCTATATACAGTTATTTTCAAATAAAGGTACCTCTTTGATCTCTGTGCCTAATGGATATGTTAAATTTGAATTCAATAATGAATTATTGCATACGAAATAGGATTGTGAATGATAATAGTTTGTCAGGCTTTATATTATTTCTAAAGATGTTTTATAATTTATTTATATTACTATTAACACAGAAAACATCACATAAATTATATCATATACCTACCTATAATTGTAAAACTTAAAAGGAAATACCGACGTGGTATAAACATGGTATAAATAGCCTTACATCAGTATAATTATTTTGAATATTAATTCATTGTGTATAAAAAAAAATAATAACATATTAATTAAATTAAGAAAAGTGTCATATCCCTACGATTAACGTTTTTAAAAATACAACATAATATTAACTAAAATTTAGAAAAATCGTTATTTTTTTTTAAATATCAAATTTTGTCAAAATTAACATTTTTATAACACTTATAAAAAAAATATGACCATCTAATGTTACATTTTTTCATGTATGTAAGAACAACTAATAAGAAACCTTGTATTAAATTGAAAAGCTGTTCTACTCAGTAATAAACATTTTTCAAGATATACAAATGTCGAATAAAAAGTATAAATATTTCAAACATTTTTATAAATAGATATAAAAATTATATCGTATTTATAGAAAATTCTAATATGAATATTTGGTGAAGATTTCAAGTATCTGTGAAAATTCATTTTTGAATTAGATACAACAAAAAAACAAAATCAATTTTACTGTTAATCATCTTTATATCTTAGTAAAAGAAGAACAGCGCCGCTAAGAATCTAAAACAATGATAATTTTCAGAAACCCAGTTCTGTAATTGTCATAATAAGAGCTTGGATTTAATGAAAAAGAGTTTGTTGCTAACATAAATCCAGTGGCGTCAAATACTATGACTAGGTATAGCAGTCGCTACTCGTTGAAAATTAGGGAAGAAGAATATTCAAAGAAAAATATTTAATAACAATTAGTTATTAGGAGACATATTTGAATATATGTAGGTCACTTTTAAGATTAAATTCAATCACCAATTCAATTTTTTAAGCAATTTAAATCACTGTCAGCCCCAATAATACCAGCTACTTACCTTAGTACATTAATATTTACCATTATTAACTTTTTTGTTGTAAACATGGGCCAAGTAAAAAAGGTCGATTGTAAATTCGGTTCGATCATTTTTAGCGATAAATGTATACTTATAAATATATATTGACTAAACCAAAAAAAAAATTCGAACCTATATTAAAATCAACTTTATTATGAACCGTTTCAATTTCAAAAACCCAAAACTAACAAAAACAAAATTGTTAGAAATCACACTTAAAAAGTATAAAACTAAAGAAATATTAATTAATGAATACGTCAAAATACATGACTTTCTATTTAAAAAAAATAAATTTTACTTAGATTATTCCATTTATATAATTTAATTCTACTATAACAAATTTTTATAATTTACTTTTTATTAATATTAAAATAAAAATAAAACAAAATAATTTATAGTGATAAACGCCTTCTTGTGACGTCCTTTGGGTAATGCTAAATGGTTTTCAAAAATATTATAATAAAACTATTAATTACATATGAAAATATATGGGCATATTATTGTTTTTACTCGGGCCGAGTTTACATGTTAATCATTTTTACCTGAAAAAAACCAGGCCGAGCTTATTTATAGATATTTTTAACTTTTTTTTCCTAGGCTCGAATTTACAATCGTCCCTTTCGACAAACGTGAAAAGATGGACGTAGGACGTTTGCGCATTGATAGATGACGATTGCGCAGGGATGGCCAACATGAATATGTTCGCGAGCCACATATATAAATGCAATGATATTAAGAGCCAAACTATTTGTAAATACCTACATTTTATAATATTATATAATTTGATCTAATCTGTACTTTTGTAACACAAAAGTAATAAAGATAGCTAACAACTGATAACCAAATCAAATTACGAATTAGTTCAATATTACTTTGTTTTGATTAGATTACGAGTTTTCTAACTAACTCCAATAGATACATTATGAAATTATGTCGTTAAAATAGTCTGTGTTGAATAGTCCTGTTGTAAACACTTTAACTTGTTTATAAAATATTTATAATATTTTACCGATACATATTACGAAAGTTACCTAGTTACAATGTCAATTTCGAAAAAAGCGGTTAAACATAAATATGAAGAAGAAAAACGGGAATTTAAATTATAATGGGAAAAGCTATACATTTTCATGCAGAAAAACGATGAACCGTTTGTTTCATATGCCAACTTACATTATTATAGTTTAAGGCCAGTAATTAAAAAAATCATTACGAAACCAATCACAGCACATTTAGTCGAGAATTTCCTATCGGTTCTGAATGAAGGCAAAATAAACTATGTTCGATGAAATTAAAATTTTCTAAACAAACTAATGTTATGACGATGTTTACTAACGAGGCAGATGACAGTGCAGAAGCAAGTTTTGTAATTGCCTTTAATATTACTCGAGCAAAACGCTCGTATACGGATGGCGAGTATATAAAAAAATATTTTAAATGTAATTTCTATTTTAAATCCTAAAAATCAAAAACTTTTAAAAAAGATTGAAAATGTACCAACCTCAAGAAATACAATAGAAAGACGTATTTCAATAATTAACTTTGATATTTTCACTAATTTAAAAAACAACATTACTAATTGTATGTCTCTTAGTCTAGCTTTAGATGAATCTACCGACTACCGATATTCAAGATAAACCCCAGTCAGCCATATTTTTTCGTTATGTTACGGGGATGTAAATGTGAAAGAAGAATTGTTAGATCTGATTTCATTGTAGGAAACCACTCGGAGTATTGACAATAAAATTGCTCTCGATGAACACTATGAAAACTGAAATTCCATTAAACAAAATTATGAGCAAAAAAATAAAAATGTTGGTTTTTATAAATAAAACGCGAGCAGCAAATTAACCATTACTAATATATTGCTACGAATGACCTTTTTTAAGACATTTGCGCACCGAAATTGAAATAAAATTAAATGCGATTATCCAAGTTTGATTAAATTTATTAATTGGTCATCATTTACAATCACAACAAAATTATATGAAATTATTAATTTTTGTATACAATGCGTTGAAATAATATGCATTGCTTATCTAATTAGTAATTAATATTATAGATTGACTAGATTCTTTAATTGGTTACTCACAAAACAAAGTACAACATTTTTTGAAATTTAAATTTTAAATTACATATTTAGATTTTTTAATCCTGAGATATACTCGTACTGTTGGTATATCATACACGTTCATATCACAATTTTATGACTAACACTCATTATTGTTAAATTATTTTTGAAACACCCGATGCTCAAGCGACCAACCAATTTTTTTACCTGGAGAATAAATGATGCGCGAACGACAATCTCTGGAGAGGATCCACTCGCGAGTGTCTACACGTCTACTTCGTTACTAAACGATTTTGCCGTATACGATTTTTGTTTTTATTTGTATTTCTAGATTTACAATTTCCAGACCAACTGCAGACGAATAGTTAGAAGACGACGGAAATTTAAAATCTTCGAAGACTACACATGACATAATTTTTGTGTTTTTCATATCGGCGTTCGACATGTTTTTATAAGTTTCTTATCAATGTTAAGAAAAATATTAGTATATAACTTCGCGAATAGGTTATCGACTATAATATTATGGTCTCTGGTTTATTGTCGTGCAACTGAATAAATACAATTATTCGATTTTCGTTTTTCAATTTTTTTAATATTATTCATAAAGTGTACAGATTAGCACGAAATGTTTAGCACGTAAACGGCACTACATTCTAAAACCGGCACCGCGAATGTTAATTTAAAATCCTAACTAGTTTTTACGATATAAAAATATTATTTTATTCTGTATTAATATTATAACATACGTCATGTAATATAATATTATGTCACTATCGAGATGAACACTCAAGTTTGCTAAATTTACGGTTGTATTGTTATCTTTATCTTTCTTATGAGTTATGACTTGCAAACTACGACTAATCGAAAAATGTAACTTACTTTTAAACAAATTTATTGTAGCTCGATATAGGCGTCGGGATTTAAATAAAGAAGTAAACACTTTTTTATCATATTATTCATATGTTGTAAAAAGGTACCTACCTCCAGTACTCGAATTGAGGGAAAATGAAGGGGAAAGAGTCCCTCTTGTTTTTAGAAATTATTTATGCGTATCCCTTTTAATTATATTCTTATCAATAAGACATTTAAATAATCAGGTACGGGCATTTTTTTTACAATTTCGCATCTTCCTTCTAATTTTTTCCCAATTTAAGCACTGCTTACCTCAGTACCTGCAGCAAGAGCAAACAATAATAATTAGCCATACAGCAAAGCATTGTCAAAACTCCAAGTTTATAACAAAATAATAAACAAGAGTTATTATAATATTATTGTACTGACTATACCAATATTGTAGTTATACTTGAAATAATCTAATGAAAAAAAAAATTATAATACCAGAAAGTCGACAAGCGTTATATTATAGTTCGTCCGCAATTTTTCATAAAAACTAACAACCGATAGAAATGAAATATTTACCTTCAACATAGATAACCAAATCAACACGCATGTCAAGGTGTACATTATGATGTGCAAATATTATATACCTTCACTTCCAAATTATTTTATAAAAATCCTTTGTATTATTGTTTATTGTTGATCCTGCACGGCGTTATCCATAACAAATTAAATGCTCGTGTATTTAGCTCTTCTTATATTATAATACTCCGTTAAATGTAAACCGCGCAGATTTTTAACTCAATTATTTGAGTTGTTTTGACCAAATATAAAATAAAGGTCTACAATTATTATTCGCCATTATAATAATTATTTTATTATTTGTAACCAATAGCAAATGACAAATGATAGATATAAAAAATACTTGCTGGCATAACATAATTTAAATAATTAAAAATTTAAAAAAAATAGCATAATAAACTTCAATGTACAACGTGATCAGTTAAAAATCAAATTTTGCAAGTAGTGAAAAAATTGTCTCAATATAACGGATTTGCAACAAAATTGTTTATTTGGGTTTCAGACGATGAATGTACACAAATAAAAAGTTAAAACAAACTTTTGGGTTGTTGTAACCGTTATTCATCAAATTAATATGAATTAATACAGATGCTAATTTGGTTCAAAAAAAAACTTTAACAAAATTTAAAAAAAAAACTAAAAAGTCAAAATTTTTAAATTTATAAAAATATACCAAAATTATGTGTGGAGAATGGTAGTATACATTTTTAGTGAGAAATTCAGGACTTTGGTTTAAAAATTTGAAATATAAATTTTTATTTTATACGGTGGGTAGTAACTTGTCCGTCGTTTTTATAATGTATTTAATATTTTTTACTAGGTATTTTTGTGTCAGTATAACAATACGTATTTATTTTATAATTTATAATTTTTAGGCAATTTAAATTTGTTATAATCATAACCCATATATATATATATATATATGAAATAAATTCAAAGAATAAAACAAAATTAGTTCGTCTTAAAAAATTTTTTTTAATTCTTTTTAATGATTTTCTAGGATTTCTGAGGATAAAAGGGTTATTTTAAGTTTTTTTTTTTTTATAATATTATTACAATGCAACTAACGCAGAACCATACCTGTAAACGCCGATGCGTCCACGGCAGTGAAGACCGGTGCGCCTATGCCGTCGTCGTCGGTACGACGACCTTTCTTTCTGTGGTATCTGCGAAGCCGATTCGGCCGAAGACAGCCAGCAACAGAAACAGAGCGGCATCCCGGGAGGCGACTAAGAAATTTGAGAAGGCGGCGGAGACCAACCTGACCGGTCGGGCGGGGAGGACACGACGGCGCGACCGTCCGACCGCTGCAGCAGACATCGCGTGCGACGGACTTCCCTTCGGTTCGGTCGTGATGTGGTTTTACACCGGGGTAAAGACGTCCGACGACAACGAGGCGTTTGAGTTCGCGGTATAGGACCCGAAATCACGACACCTCGAGCACGTCGACGCTAACAGTATCCGCACGTTTTGCGCCAGGTTTTCGATAAGCCAAGGACGGTTGTCGATATTTCGAGGAGCAAAGTTGCTCTTGCAAGGCTCCAAAACCGGGTTAAACGAAGCGAAAGAACTAATAGAAGCTGCATTGAAAATCGTATAGTAATGATATACGATTTTCAATAAAGTTTTCTATCAGCTGTTCATAATTATCATTCGTTGTACAAAACGATTCATTTATAATAATACATAATAATTATATATATTTATAATTCTTGAGTATATATTTTTTTTATTTGGTTATGAAAGTGGAAAAGAAAAACAGTAGAGTGAATGTATGACGTATAGAATATTACTCGTGGACAAATGCTACTATACTGTATTATTCGTGCGAGAGTATAATATTGCTACCGCCTTACACAAACAAGAAATTACAAAAAAAAATATGAGTAAATAACTTTGATATAGAACAATTTCAAAATATGTTCAAAATGTTCCTATAAATTGGTACTCAAATTTGATTTTTTTTATAATGCTAATAGCTAACGTAAATCGTAAATTACAATGCCAACTTACCAATTAAAACCGTATATTTTATAAAAACAAAAACTGCACTATCGTAATACACATTTGCGTACTCGACAGCCTCAATTTAATTACGATTATTTCGAAATTATACTGAAAACAACCACTTAATTAGGTACCTATATTATTATTTAGCACATACATTATTATTAATTTATTGTCATACTTGATTATTCGATTATTACAAGACAAAATAATATATTCTACGATGTAAGGTACAATAAATGTGCGTATGCTACTGCGTTTACTATTCGCAAAAATTGATAGAATAATATATCATATTATTGTGTGTGTGTGTGTGTGTGTGTGTGTATAGATAATGAAAACAAAATGGATGAATTGGAATTTGACATTCTTTTTTTGGCTACACACGAATTGCGTCCCGAAATAAAAAAATTTGATAAGCGGGTACACGAATTGCGTCCGGCATTATCTAATCTACTGCACGAATTGCGTCCGGCATTATCTAATCTACTGCATGAATTGCGTCCGGTTTTATTTAAACGTTGCATGAACGATAAACGTACTGTAAAGCCTATATAATAATTTTAGTTCGATTTCGATCGTGTTGTTGGTGGAAACGTTTGTGTAACCTTTATTCTCTGTTAAATAAAACTTAAACTCAAAAACAGTATAAAATGACTTTGGTGATTTTAAGCGAAAAAAATAAAACATTATTTAATATTGATGGATACAAATTTCGGTATCACAAAACATTAAAAAATGATGTTCAACGTTGGAGTTGCTGCAAAAAGACGTGTAAGTCATACATTAAATTAAATAATGAAAATGAGATTATCGAACGTGCAAATGATCATAATCATATTAAAGATTCTGTTGAAGTA
>JACXSJ010003261.1:0-26871 GCA_014851325.1 Pentalonia nigronervosa
AATATATTAAATGTATAAAACCGCTTTATGATTATTGCGAAATAACAACACACGAAATCGCTATAAAATAGCTAGAAAAGATTCACTTTTCAATTCCTAGAAACACTATACACCAAGTACTAAATAATTTAACAACCTAACGTTGATAGTGTATTAGAATCGCGCCGAAAGTGCTGCAAAAGCGACAACAACAAGGACGTTGGCCGAGTTCTCGCGGAAAGCACGATGGGAAGACCACATAAAAAGAGAGCACAAAGGACAAAATATTCAGATGTACCATAGCCACTGTGTCCAAAAACACGTTCACGTCCTCGCATCTTCATACCTACACACATTTTTTATTTCAGACATTTTATTCCGGGGGGAGGGGGGGGAGGGTATCTTAAATTTTCAAGGGGTTATACTATAAGACTATAAGAATAAATAATGAAAAGAAGTAAAAATATCATTTTAAACTCAATTTAACTCAATTTATTGGTATTAGATAGATACCTACGAAGTTAAGTAAGTTAATTAGTTAATTAGTTAATCATATATGTATTATATTTATCAATATTATTTATTTAATAAATTAAATTAATCAAATTCGGCACTGTTTTTTTCTTTTAAAATTAATTCCATTTTGTATTTTTTCTCAGTTACTATGTTGAACTATTTGTGTATTTTTTAGGTTCATTTTTTTTTTTTTGTAAGAAAAAATCGTTTAAAGCTACAGCCTAAGAGTGATTTTCTGAACAAGCGTATTTTAAGAGTTTACTAGTTTTACCAGTAGGTAACTTTTCGACAATTTGTAAATGGAATATATATAAAAATACCTCGTAATTTCTGTAACGCACTTCGATCGTTACTAAGAAATTTTTCACATACTTTACAAAAAGTCCCACCTTTTTCAATATTATAATATAACTAGTTAAACAATTTTTCTCAATTTTTTTGATAAGAATAAGTTTATAATACTTTATGATTACATTAACCTTCGATTAATTGTGTAGGTGGAGATAAAACCGGTGGACATCAACGTCTTCTTGTTTTAGCATCGGCTGCATTTGTTTTTTTCGATGCACATCTAATATAGGATTACTTTTGCGTTTTGACATACTGGCAGTTACCGCTTATTTTTTTATATACCGAAAAGCACAAAAACACTACAAAACTAATACAAATATACCAAATAGTTAAACGTGTCGTAAACGTAAAGTCGTCAAGTCGTAAACAAGTAAACCACTACAGTGATTACACTATACTGACGGACGACAACACATTTTAAAAGTTGCCTGTATGATTTCTACCACGCCATATTGCGATAAGATACCCAAAGTCGATTACGTTGACGTACAATATAATAACATTATAATTACGTTTATTATGGGTACACATTAATTGGTAAATAGGTAATACCCGACAAGGTTTTTTTTTTATTTTATTATTAACCGTGATACATAACATTCGGCCGATAACTCATTTCACATATCTCGTCACTGTGATGCCATCACATGTAGTTTATGTAGTATTGTCATACATTTTTTCGTGCGGGGGTATACATTTTACAATACGTATTCATCTTAATGTTATAAATAGACATTTGGTTACTATTTCAATACATTTATTTACAAAACCACCATTACAAGGATCTTTGGTAGATCGCACGTAACAATATTCACACACAATTAACTGTTAGGCCTAGTGTCAATTATACCTACACACCATGACAGAACAGTAAGTTTGGTATAAACATTAAAAAACATCAACAGCCACCTACTATTGTATAACTTACTTAATTTATCTAGTATTTGGTAAGTAATATTATCTTAAAGAATTTAATAGGCAATAAAACCTAAACACCTATAAACTGTTATAATGTTATTACTTACAACTTATTACGTTAAATACCTATAGCATATTACTTTATTACTTGATTCACATAATATTTTTTAAATATTTGTATTTACTTAAGTTATTTTGATCAATCTTATTGAGTTCAGAAATATTGTAAACATATCGACAATTCAATTTATTAGTTACCAGTTGCTTATTAAGAATACATATTATAACATTAAAATAATTTGTAAATAATATGTGATATTTCCGATTGTTAATTTGTTTCTATTATTTAAAATTTACAAAAAATAATATATTTAAATCCATGTAGTTTTATATAAGGAAAAATATGAACTTGACGTGACAATAAAATTATTAACTCATAAATTACTGTATAACATTGAAAACATTTTCAACCCGTATGTTAAAAAATACGTCTAAAAAAAAGTTACTTGGTATATGACTTAGTGAATAATGACTCAACTCGAAATTTTTAACTTATTGATGCCTGGTCTTGGAAAAGGTACGTTAGGATTAGCAATCGTGTATACGTTACCGATACAAAATAATCATCGTCGTTATAATGATACAAAACAAAGGTCAGACGCGGGTTTGATTTGACATTTCGGTATCTTGGCTGTTTATTTTCCAAAACATTTTAATACGACCGTTGTATCGTGTACAAAGTAGGTCGATAAAACAGACAATTACAAAAATATTTGTTGCACAATAGAAAAAAAAGAATGACGACACGCGACATATGTTACTGCACATTGCGCGTAAGTAGATCACATTATATTTAATATAGTTTTTAACAATAATATTATGTATAGACCGTATCACACATGTCTAGCGACGGTTTTTACCAAAACACATATAGGTACTGGGTGATCCGTTTAACGAAGATACTCTATATTTCAAAAAACGACTACAATTTTTGAAAATATTTTTTTTACACAACTTTAAGTCATTAAAAAATAAAATGTTCTATTTTTAACGTGGTTATTTTAAAATGTTTTCCTTTTTTTATGACAAAATGCATTTTTAATTCCTAATTCCAAAGCAAAATATTTTTTTGATTAAATCAATGTATAACAATCGAATTTTGAACGAGTATTTTATAAGTTATAAGTATTTAAGTTTTGAAGAGTGGAGTTGTATAAGATGGGTAGGTACTCCGCAAAATGTTGGTCCACTACTTTGCTTATCCAAACTTTAAAATAAACTTACTAAACTAATAAACAACTACTTTCTGAAATTGGATTTTATGGATCAAAATACTCGGAATAATATTTTTCTTTAGAATATGATATTAGAAATATAGTGTTTTGTTTTCCAATAAACGTTGTTTTGTAACGACTCAAATTTATGTAATAGAAATATCATAAATGTCAGCTTTATCTGAAATTATGAATGCCACACATCAAATCGATCACCCCGTATGCAATATATATATATATATATAATTGTGCACTACTATCGATGGCAATACAAACGCGGTAAGAACCTATAACGATATAGTTGAAAAGCGTAAATTCAATCCCGACGGCCTTTGCGTACGTGTACTTTCGCGTTTTCGTTGCCTAGTCTTACCGCAGAGATTCGTGTGCTGTCGAGTCGTCCTGAGCGATGTTCGTCCGCATCGAGAGTAATAAATAAATAATATAATAAATTTAATTATTTGCAATCACACTCGGTTAGGCGGTAATCATAATGTTATTATCGACGGCCATGTAAACTCGCGTACGGGACGACGATATTCCGTGTTGACAGTTGTCGCTCGTCGTTTTGAATTATATGCACAAAAAAACGTATTTTTTTTCACCCATATCATTAAACTGATATTCGTCGAGGAATTCTCGAGCATCGGATCCATGGCCGAAATCAAATATAAGTTTGAAGCTGTGATGATGGTCTCCGGCGCTTTCATGTTGCTGACCATGTACGAACTGCCCGTGGCCACTTACAAGTAATAATATATACAATTTACGATATTATAACTGTGCGATTTTTTTTTGTCGAATTACACAACAGCGGCTGGGCGTGGGGCGGAAGGTTTAAGTGGTTACAGTTTACCCCGTCGAGCGTATTATTTTATTTTATTAAACAAGTGTAACAAGTGTATTACTTTCTTGATTTTTAATTGGAATTTAAACATTTGAATTTTGATGTGTAAATACACTTCAGGGTCACTGTGAAATAGCAACACACGAAATCAGATAGTTAGGAAAAATCTACTTTTCAATTCCTAGAATCAATACAATATTAAATATTAGCGTAAAATATTTAATTCAAAATAGTGTGATGATAATATAAAAATAATAGAATTGCCATTGCGATTTTTAGAATCGCGCCGAAAATACAGCAACTGCAAAACCCAGTGAACATAAGAACATTGGTCAAATTCACACTAAAAGTAGAATTGGGAAGACCACATAAAAATGGGAGAGGACAGCATAGGCAGATTTGCAATAGCCACCGAGTCCACGACACGTCCACTTCACTCGTATCTACGCACCTACATATTCTTACATTTACTCTTACGCCTTGCACAATTTATGATTACTCGTATTTAATAATGTTAATAAATAGACATCTTGCTTTACCATTGTAATTATTCACTACTTTTATTCCACCATCATAAGGATCTCTGGTAGATAGCACGTGATAGCAATGGGCAGGGAACTAATAAAAATATAACTCAGCAATAATGAATATAGGTGAGTAATTAAGTTAGCTTTAATACAATCATGAACACAAGCGGTATAATCATTTGAATCCAGAAGATAGTCAGCTGTTCAGTCCTGAAAACACAGTTTTTAATCATTCTCTTAAACTATAAAAGGTATATAGTTGGTAGATATCATATTAAAAAAGGCGTGTCAACTAGGTAAACAATGTAAAATTTAAAAATTAATTAACTTTTGAAACGTTAAAAAAATAGTAAATTTTAGTTAGATTTTTCTTTATCAACTCAAATTTCTGAAATTGTCGAACGGATTTTGTTGTTTGTCTTGTTAGAATCACATTTGTTAACAAATGTGCAGTCAAGATTTTTCAGACCTTTATGTTTAGATAATAGTTAATTTATTACAAGTTGTTTAAGTTATATATATCATAAACACACACACACACATTGTGTGTAAATATGAATAAATTATGAAGGGCCAAAATTCGTTAAAAATTTTGTAGGTATAATAAAAAAAAAAATACGTTTCGGTCAAAAAAATTATCCATTTCAAGCGCTGTCTAAAGTATAATTGGATTTAATTCTATTGTAATACAATATATTATACACGTAGTTAAAAGATTCTCCAAAAATTTAAAAACAAAAAAATGTACATGTTGAAGACGACTTGCCAAGCATTTTTATAATGTATTAATGTTTGTAAGCAGATGAGTACTACAAGTTCTGATATTTTATACAATATAATAAACTGCAACGTAGACTCACACTGGAATGTGTTCCAATATATGTAATGGAAATAAATATATAACAATATAGATATGTTTGAAGGTGTAGATCTGGTAAGTCCAGCATTCTTCAATGTGTCAAACGTTATTTTAAGTACTTATCTTCTAAAATGTGTACTTAAAATAAGGAAAAAATAGGATGGGGAAGCAAAGGTGTAAACAAAATATGCATTTTTCAATATTTAAATAGTTAGGCTATATATACAAAAAGGGTACGCATACATTGTTTTTTAATAAGAAGAGGGACTCCGTCTCCTCATGTCCACTTTTAAACTAAGTATTGATACCTTATATAAAAATATATACCTATTGTATTATATATTTATGTTATATGTATATATATATATATATATATATTTTAATTTACAATGATGTGTGTTTTTTTTGTATCTATCAACTCTTTTTGGTGTAGTAAAAGTGCTTTGAATTTTCTTCACCGACATATTATCTGGTATTAAAGTTAATTTAGATGATATTTCAGAAGATCAAAAAGAAAAAAATTCACAGTAATTTCTAAAAGCGTCAGGAAAAATGGGAATTTTACGCTAAGCCAATTAATGACAAAATCTATTTTGTTTTTTAGTATAACAAAAATATATCTGTAGACACATGAAATGTATACTAAATGTTTATAATACCATTTTCTATACACCGTAAAATATTAATATTGATAATATTAATTTATTTATATTAAATCAAAAATTACTTTACATTAAACTATTTAGTTTACATTTACTGTCGATAAAAATTGTTTTGTTTGATCGAAAAACTTGAAAATTTGATACAATATTGCATTAGTATTGATTTTATATCATTGAATTCAAATTTAATACATCCATTTATAGTACCTAACCTATCTATTCTACATCTAAAAGGACTCTTTTTTTCGTATTATATTCGTTATAAATCGTTATATTAAAATATAATTTGTATATTCTGACTGGAAATAATACGATATGTATTATGACTAATAATTTTGTTTATTATAAAATGCATTCCATACAGGGATCATTTGAACTTAAATAAATGTCTATGGACATAAAACCAAATTAAATTATATTTTTCAAACTTAGAAAATATTGAATTAAATTTTTTTGGGTACACAAAATTATTTGAAAATAGATACAATAAACACTTAGATATATTTAACTTGAAAATGTAAGGTTCCATAATAGCAGTTAAAAAATATTAAAAATACATAGGTACGATTTTTTTAAGCATTTAAAGTTCAAATTTTGATTAAATTCTTTAATACCACGAAAGTTTTCATATTGTTTTGTAGTTAAAAATGTATAAAACGTTCAATTTGTATAGCTAACGATTGAAAGTTCAATACAAGGTTACTTGTAAAAAGTCCATAATGTAACCTTAAAATCTAAACAATAGTAAGTACAAATTTTTGTGGATATTTTAAACTTAAAAGACTGACAACATATATTCCTCAATGAAATATATATCGTCAGGGGATTTAAAAATAAATTATCTACTTGATTGAAAAAGAAAAGAAACAAAGTTTTGGTTTTAAATTAAACTAGACTCGTTAGAATGAAAACATCTCTATGATTGGAGTATATGATTAAATTATTTTATATTATGTTTAATAATGGTTTATAATGGGATTTTAAAAAAAATAACTTATTTTCTGACGTTATATTAGTGTTTTTTTTATTCCTTGATATTTCTGATGATAAGTTTACATGTTAATTTAATTTACTTATTTTCTATGTTTATTAAGTCTGTGGTTCCCTAACACTATATTAGATCCAATTTGCAGAGAGAGAGAAAGAGAGAGAGAGAGAAAGAGAAAGAGAGAGAGAGAGAGTGAGAGAGAGTAGATGAGAAAGGGGAGGGGAAGAGAACAGTTCAATATTATTGGCAACAATTCCCCCAGCGGTAATTAATTCTGTTCACTATTTTAATTAACCTGGGGATCAATTCGGACGACGAAATCATAAAATATTAGTTAGGCACTAATCAGTTCGAATGTAGGTTTATTTTATTTTAATTTATTTATTTTTTTTTTTTTTTGGCACCGAAATCAATTCTGAAACACCTTAATACCGTTGTAAAAGGAGCTCTGCGTGATTCGGAACCGACTAAGCCATTGAGGCTTGACTAAGCCCGAATCAGGATCGGACTAAAATCTAATTTAATAGTGACCTAACCAAACCAGAACAATATTTATCCCAAGCAGATTAAAACTCATACCGGATCAGATTTCTACAAATATATTTGTGCTCTCTCGGTTTTAATGCATATGTACGTGTATAGCATATTATATTGATCGAAATGCCAAAACTCCACAGTTGAATTTGGACACTTTTTAACAATTTCGAACTTATCATTGACCATTGTATTTGAAATCTTAATTATTAAATATTGAAGTCCACGAAGAATTTGAATTATTTAGTTTGACTGTAATTTGCTATCGATCTTGGGTTATTTAATTTCAATTTAGTATTTACTATAATCTAACCTATCTTTGACATTTTGGCAATTGTTTGCTTATTGCCACAAAGTTTTATTCGTCTTAAATTACTATATCCCGTTGTCTATAAGGCTCTATCGATTTCAATTTGGATATTTGGAGGTACTCCAAATATGGAATATCTATGGGTATGTAATGAATGTGTAACAATTTTAGGAGGGAGAGAGAGAGTTCACTTTTGCAATAGTATTGATAAATTATAACATGCAATGTTATTCTGGTATAGTGTTTACAAGTTGAAAATACAAAAATTAATATTGTTGTACTATTATCGACAATAAACAATTTAGTAAAAACACCAACTAACTACAATTATTATACTTTCTTTCTCTCGAATACGTCGTGTTTTTTTACAGAATTCAACAATGTCCCCATAATAATTAATAATTGTTAACTGTTGTTTAACGACGACACCTACGACAGTGAGCAACGTGATCAGTTATTACTTATTACTATTATTATTGTCATAAAATTGTGCGCATAATAGTATACCTATGTGTATTGTGTATCTATTATTTTGCATAACTTTAATGTATATTGAATGAGTGGCCAATTTGTGACTCGTGAGCCACATGTAGTTCTCATCATAGTCGTGAGAAGCTCGTGCGTCTTATTAACAAAAATGTACTTATTATTATTATGAATTAAATTTTTTGTTTAAATTATAAAATTTATATATAAACATTTTGGCTCTTGATATCATTGTTTTTATCCATATGACTCGCGAACATATCTATGTTGGCCACCTCTGGTATATTCTATATTTGTTGTGTACCAACCTACGAACGACCATTGTGATGGATTAAGGACTTTGGATGTTGCAATAAATAATCATTTAAACTGATATAAATGTTCAAAATGTGTTATTTATTTAAAATGTGAAATGCAATTTATTCTAGTAAAATAAATAGAGTTAAAAGTTTCTAATAGTACTTTAATAGTTTTTAATTTATTCTAAGTCTCCAGAATATTATAATTTTAACTTGTAAATATTCTAAGTCCAAATAATTGAACTGTTCGAAATTATTCTATGTTAATTTAATACAAAAATTAAAACTGGCGTGAAGGTGCTCAATGTAGCCCGGGAATATTACGTCTAAATCAGAGCTATTTTAGGCTCCCTTATACATGGGCTACTCCTCCTATTTGATACCTACATCACTCCGGCAAGACAGTGTTGACTAGTAATAATATAAGTTATGTATCACCAGGTACATAGCATAGTTAGGTTACTAAGTACATTAAGTAAGTAGCTAACTGTTACAGTGTCACTGTGGCAGTTAGGCGTGCTAATCACTATAGGTACCTACTCCACAATATAATATTATTTATTACTATCTAGTATTTTAGTATCTTAATAATTAGTTATTATATAATCGATTATTCGTATATCATACATAGTAGATAAAAGGATAATGTGCGGATAGAAATGAGTCCTGAGACAGTTTTCTTCTATACCCTACCTTTAATTCTGGCTTGAATAACACTGTAGCATGCCAGTCGAGTGCAATTTAATGTGGTGAAGGAATTGAAATAACTTGTAGAAATGTTGTTGTATAATATGTTTTATTAAAATATTCTAAGTATTTTGATATTGACCAAGTCCAAATGATTAATTCAATTGGTAAAAGAGTGAAAGAGTGAGCTGTAGCAATGGATGTGAATAAGTCAGATACGAGTATGTAGCTCGTCGTATGTCCGTCTGTCGGATCACTCAGTCCCACACGGAGCCAGATATACTCTCGTGCGAGAGTCTCTGTCCCCGCTAATTTCTGTACATAGACATAAACATAACACATATACGCTTACGCAGATGCACGTGCGATCCTCATGCTGGATGCCCCTTCGCATATATTTTTATATCAATGATATTTTGTATCGAAGGAAAACACTATTCCTGCTTGACCTAGTTTAATCATTTTTATAATATGTTAATATAATATATATTATCGATATTATATTATGTCGCGCTATAATTATAATAATTATTCCTTTACCATTTTATACACAATCGCATTATACAATATGTATTCCTGTTCATATTTCAGTTATTATATACATATAAGTATACTTACAAAAAAATATATAATATATCGATGGTTACACGGCAAAAGGGGTAAAACGACGTTTTTCAAGGTTTTCGTGAAAGGCAAAAACGTATTTTTTTTATTGTCTTTACTTAGAAATGGTTAAAATTTTTTTTTAAAAGTTTTTGAAGTTTTTGATAAAAGAAGATTTTTTTAAAACAAGATGTTATGTTCACGGCCATCTAAATTTCCATAGATTAAGATAATAAAAATAGTAATGAGAATAGTTTTAGTAAAATGTATTAAAAAGTTTGTGCTTATGCCCCAGTATTTTATTGACCATTTATTTATTTTCACTTATTCCCTGTTATATTTTTTACTATAATTCATTAATAATTAATATTATAAGTGTGAATTTTCGTATAAAATGTTTTTTGTTAGATTATTTATAGTACAATTTTCAAGTATTCAAATATTATTGTAAAAAACAAATTTTAAAATGTTATAATTATGTAACATATAATTAAATACATAAATTGTAAAATCATGTATTACGCGTATATTTTAGATGGCCAGTAAACATTACGTTATTTTAGGCCACATTTTTTTTCGTTTATTTTAATTTCAAATAAGAGGTGTGAGCATTTAATCGTTATAGCCCATAGGTATTATGACCAAAGGTGTCAACATTGATTAAAGTATAAATACCTAACAATAAGTAGTTACCTAGAGCCCTACAACATAATAATTCTAAAAATAAATTTACAATTTGTAATTTTATCACAATATCTACAAATAACTCAGATGTATATATTGGAATAATATATTAAATGATTAATATGCAAATCGTCATGATAAAATATTTTAATTAAAAAGTATTAACTAACAGTAATCACAAATAGAAATCTGAGGATTAATTGTGTAATCAACTGATAATACAATCTTGTCAGTTATTTCCCATTTGCATATTAGTTAGGAGAATATTGAAGGATAAAAGGGCATAAACACCAAATATTGATGAACCGTTACATGTCCCCTAAAACATTTCATACGACGGTGTTTCTTCCTTAATATTATCGTTCAGACCTCATATTTATAACCATCTAAACAAAAAATGTCGTATATACCCTATATTTTAAAATTTAATATCTATTTATATAATGATTACAAAATAGTAATACTTTTACTAATAGATAGAGCTTGTCTCCCATTATCTAGTCATATATATTATGTTTCTTAGCTCTTAACTGTCGCTTATCCCCTTTTGTCGTGTAGCCATCGATATGTCACAGCTTGCTGCAATACTAATTACATTTTTAAAAATAAAATACAAAAACAGAATCTTTTTATTCTAGGCCATAAAAACATTATATTATTATAATTTATCGACAAATTTGAAAAATGTATATGTTTTCTTGGCTGTCAACCGGTAAAGATGCTTTTCGAAATTGGCGGAGGCAACTTTTGTTGCTAAAAATTCATCGTAGTCACGCACTCACGCCTATGGATATCAAAATTACATTTATTTAGATAATTGTAAAACCTATATCATTATCCCACCCTTGTGATCTTAGAAATATTTAGTTGATTGATAAATTATGAAATATTTTTTCTATTGTAATATATTGTTGTATATGTGCGCGTGTGTATATATATGTATGTACGTATGTGGTATGTACACGGGGCTGCATATATGACATATAAATATGTTGACTCAGGGTAATATGATTGTGTGACCGATTCGGTTCTCACGCTGGTCTACGTGACCGAGATGGCTGGGTCAGCATATCCCGAAGGCCCCGTACGGACCGTTCCAACGAATCCGGTCGGTGGTAAGTAGTCGAGTCCGGTCAAAAGAGTGAGCAACACCAGTGTTATTCAGCAGAGCATCCTTTAAGTTTTATAACAGAGCCTCTTGTAGTTTTTAATCAGATTCTCTAGTAATAACCACGTTCTTAATAATTATATTACATATTCATTTCTTTAGTGTTTTATCTAATAAATCAGTAAGCATATATTAAAATCAAACTCCGTGTTATTTTATTTGATACCCATACTTAAAGTTGGAACACCATACGACGGTGGACTACACTTCAATATATCATACGAATCGCGGATTGCGGTTTTAATAAAAACATGCCCATTGTGACATTCCCGTTGTCACGGTTACCGCCTTTGTTGATTTAATAATAATATAATTACTATTGTATTGATATTTTTTGGGCTATACTCGTTAGGAGTATCATTCTGTTGTGTTTTGCATATTGTTTTGTTGACATTACATTAGTTAAATTCCCTGTTGTTATTTTGTGAGTACGTTTACTGTATTTTATACTATTCATTACATGTTATACATAGAACACTGTCGTATGTTTGTTATTTATCACCTGTTGTTCTCCATTTTGGTATTGTCAATCTCAATATTGCAAACACTGGATTCAACAAGAAATCATAAATTATAGTTTTTACAATCATAATTTTTACATCAAGTCACTAACTCTCTATGGATTTTTGTAGAGTGTGCTTTTCCTTACTGTGGTTTTCAGTAAAATTAACCGTTCCTTAGTTTGTTAATAACTTAATATTTCAATTGCATAATCTGTGACCAAATATTCTAATCAATTTGTTACATTTTTTTCTACCGCGATCTCTCCTAAAATTATACCAAATTTAAGCCTCGTAATTGATATGAATATTTTAATATTTACTTATAATACTGTTATAATAATATTTGTAATTTTGTTGACCAATTCGACAGAGTTAATGGAATTTAACTATGTGTAACAATAATTGTATACATTTTTTCAAGGGTAAAGTATTAGCACACTAAGACTAACACGCCCCGTGTTCCTAATAATTATTATGATTTTGAATAATAAAGAATAGTACTTGGTATTTCAACATTCAAAAAATATTAGGCCACAGAAATTCTCAATTTGAGTGTCTGTCTTGTACAGCATACGATTATTGTTTGTGCATCGATCGTGTTCATATGCATTATGTTCGTATACGAATGTAATTTGGTATTTGGTACAGCCTATGAAACTAAGATTTTTGCGAATATTTGGTTTTACGAATTTTTTTTCATATTACATCTATATTCGTATGTATAACGACAATATATGAGGATATTGATCCGTATTTAAATTTTGTACCTAGACGAGCATCGTGTTGAGATATGTATACCTCGTATAAGTAGTTCGCACCTATATGTACAAATTATATTATTACTTGCCGTCGAAACACTAATTTAAAAACTATATTATATAGGTATTCAGAAACTTCGATATAACGAAGTACCACGGAGAATAAAAGAAAAAAAATATTATAAAGCAATTTGTTAAATCAAATAACATATTTTTTTATTTTATTAATTTGCATACGTATATGTTACGGGCAAAGTATACAATTTGGGCAATATATATAACGGATGATATGATATGATATACCTGTATAGGCATATACATAGGTAAATTAGGGACATTTTATTTATTTTTTAATTTTAATATGGTTGAAAGGAAACTTGTCAGAATACCATATTTTTTTTTAATACCTTTATCAACTCCAGTAATTTAAAATTTAAAATTTATCAACAATTATTGATAAACATTTACATTTTGAAATTTTTTCGTATGTACTTATTGTAAAAATTATAGAAAATTCGAGCCTGTACCCATAATAAGCATAACATAGTACGTTCACCGTTTTATTGAAACTGCCGTATTGCAGTAAAATTAAACAGTCTATTATTGTCAATATTTTATCTTAACTGAATATAAAATTATAGATATATATAATTTTAAAACAATATTTAATATTTGATAGTGACTACAATGCACAAAAATAAATTTATTTTAATAATTTATTTGTTTTATAGAAATATTAGATTCATTATAAGGAGATAAATTTATGTAGGCATGCTAAACAATAAAGGTTATGGTTCTCAAAAATAATTCGTTAAATAGAAAATTTCATTAAATGCAAATTCATTACACAGAAGTTTCACTGTATATAATTGTATTGATTTAATCTAAATTGAAAAATATGATATGACTTTATTTGTTATTTATAATTCAGTTTTGTAAAGTATTTGAGTAAATATATCTAAATACTTTTATTTAAATACTTATTATCGTATTTGTTTCAATAAATGATCAATTTGTTTTTCTAGTCAGAAGTAAAATCATTAAAAGTAAACTAAACTTTTATATTTTGTTTTTTTATAGCTTTATAAAATAAACGTGAAAGGAAAATTGTGGATTATTATAGATTATTTTTATTGAAGCCTTCATTAATATATTGTGACGTGTATTTTTAAAACTACAAATTAACGGATACGAGATACGGGCTTTGTGTACATTATATAAAGTTATATATATATATATATATATGTAAATTATTCTAAGGAAAAAATAATTAATGAATATATATTACTTGAGCACAGCGGCAGACGGAATTCTGCAAATTTATCAACTGCCTAGTGTGCTTAATTTCTTTTATTTATCTTAAAAAATATAAAAATGTTAAAGCAAAAAAAAAAAAAAATAAATAAAATAAGTCTACCTCTGTAACTGTAGATCAAAAACAAACCATAATAAACTTTATGATTACAAATCCTCACCCTACGAAGAGTACATTTTGTGGTTTATTTACTACATACTGAGAAAGCATCAAGTCTATGGCAGGAATTAACAATACTGTTAAACTATAATATACCGAGACCAATCAAAGAATATAAGACATTTAAATAATCAGATATTACGTACATTTTTATTTACAATTTTGCATACCCTTTTAATTTTTTCCCTATTCAAGCATTGATTACCGGTAAATGTGCAGGGTACCAGGATCGTGACTGATGGTCGTAGAGAAATATAGATAATGATTCATGGTAGACATTTGATAACAAACGTGACAATCCACAAGGTTCATTTCTTTGGTACCTCCACTTCTGAACTTTGAAACTAAACCAAGTGCTTTTTTTTGTGCATCATTTGTTCTAAATTGTGCAGAAATTTTCTAAATGTGTGCTTTCGAACTTTTTGAGATATAAAGGTTTTTTTTAGGGAGTGCTGGATTGCACCATGCTTCAATCCGGGACCGTATCATATAACTACTCGTGCATGCGAATGATTTCGTCTTACGAATAAAATTACAAAATCACCATAAACGAACTTTTGTATCGTACGTATAATATACAAAATACCACTTTCGTGACCCAAACAAAAAATATACGTACGAACAGAAATCAATCGTACCATAAATCTTCGTATATACGAAAGATGATACAAAACATCAAATTGAAAATTCATACGAAAAACGTGCAATTTTCGTATTGTGGTTCATATACGTACGGCGCGACGTACAAAATAGATCTAATGTTCATGGTACGTCCCAGTTTGGAAAATGTTTTAATTTTGGCAACCCATAACATATACTAATGAACTTTATTTCTCGTTTAATTGTTAATCGTTGTATTTATGATAACTTTTAGTCTGACTGCGTCCTGGTGACACGTCACTGATATGTAGTTCATGTAATCGTTACAGATAGTGATCACTGATCAAACTAAATTTGAACATCATAATATGTACGATGTCGTTACGCTGAAACTACTATTTAATATATATTTAAATTTATACATAAAATATATATTAATTTTTTTATACGGGTATATATATTTATATTATGGGATTCTAATATTAAATATTTTGTATTTGCTGTATTTCTCGGCGTATAGATAACCTTTATGATGCATAGGATTCTTGGGTGTTGAAAATAAATTTTAAACTGATTATAAACGTTAAAATGTCATTTATTTAAGATACAATGGTTTAAATTTTAACTGGTGAATTAAATTAGTTTTAAAATTTAAACAAATTCAAAATGCTACGCAATCAGAAAAATTTGATTCTAACTCGTAATTTTTCCAAGTCCAAATAATTAAAATGATTGAAAATATTTTAAATCCAATTAATTAAAAAAATAGTCTGGTATAGAGGTGCTAGCTGTAGCTCTGGTAAATCACGTTTAAATATGGACTGTTTCGGGCTCCCTTATATAGGTCCTATTTTTTCTAAAATCTCTACATCTCTTTGGCGAGAGTCGTCATGCTCCCACGTTCCGTGTGTACAAGCTGATGACAATCCCACGCATTACCACAATACCTAGTATATTGTGTGCATCATCAACCATGCTAGTGATTTTATTGTTAATATATATTATTGATACAATGACCCACATTTATAATAACCTATACTCGTAGGCTTGAGGTACGTAATTTTAAATATGCTTTTTGTTAAATACTCTCTCCTTTATTGGTGTGGTTACATTATTATTGTGTATAGAATGAATCGTATTTAGAGTATTCTAATTATTATACTGCTCTCCCTCGACCTATTAGTTTACTCAAAGTTGGCTACTTTTAGTAATGATTAAAAATAGAAAAATAAGATATGCGTCTCTAGGTACATAGCATATTACAACAAATGTATAGATATTTCAAAACTTAACCCACCAAAAATACAATTGTAACCTACTTTTAGGTCTAGACATACAGTTTGAGAACTTCTATATTAGAGCATTCAGTATTAGGTATCACATATGCTACAATAATATGAATTACGCGATGTCATTATCTTTATAGTCTGTTCCTTAAAATTTGATCAATTTGGGCCACTGGACCAGCATCGACATAATCATGAGCGCGCACTAAATACGCACCGTATATTGAAACAGTCTATTATATATTACAGATGTTTTCAACAAACTACCATTCAACTGTTGATGCCTTTGATCTTTCAAACGTGAGTAACTGTCAACTGGATTATGATAAGTCGTTTTAGTTAAATTATGTTAGTAATTACAATAATTAGCTCGTGAACTTATGACCCACGGGGTCATTCTTATTGTGGTTATAGTTATATTGTATTAGTACTCTGAAATATAAAAAAATATTCAATACAAAAGACTAACACTGGCGGATAATGCATCGAGTGTGAATAGATACCGAAGTTTTAGTATCAAAAAAGAGATCGAAAACCGATCACTTCATAATACTACCGCCGATTATACATATAGCATTATACTATTTATAATCAATACGATATTACATATATAATTAAAATAAAATATTTGTTGTGACTACAAGAAACAAACCAGTGAATAATGATGATAGTTAAAAATAAAATTGACTAAAAAATGCTAAGTGATAGATATTTATTTTCAATACATACAAAACAATAAATTAAGTGAATAATAATTATTGATAGTTAATATAAAATTTATAGGGATGAAACATTTATAAACACATTCAATTGTTATTCGTATACAATTATTTTATTTCATTGAATTCAAATTTAACACATCCATTACAGTGAACCACTGGACACTTGCTGTAAATACGGTACCCATTTGCCGACTTTTGATTTTTTTCCCGACGATTTTGAAAACTATTAGGACTTTTCAAAAATTACCTTTTAAAAGTACCAACTTGATTCAGTTTCCTATCGGAAATAATGCTGAAGTAGAAAATCGAAGCATTGTTTCTGGTAGGAAAAATGTATACAGACTGAAAAAAAAACACTTTATTGTAAATTCAATACATTCTTCGCTTCACTTAGAATCTAAAAAAAAGATTACAATTAGTGATAATAACTTGGGTAGAAATTTAATATACCTAATGAATGTAGATGCATATAATATGTATGTGTTTTAAAATATTTAGCATTTATAGAACTATATTTAGTGTAAATGTATTTATGTACTTAATGTATTGTTTAAAATTAAAAATTTTGAACTCAAAAAATAAATAATTAATATAATAATAAATGTATAATAATTTACATATAAATTAATACATAAAACGGTAAAATTTACAAAATAAAAATATAGAGGTTTATGCAAACCAATCTTAGTAAATAATAAATATACTAGGTACTGTTTACTACTTAAATAATACTACAAAAGTTTGGGGGGAATTAATGAACTGAACAATATGCCAATTAAACCTATTAAATTTATGAAATATATATATTTTATAATAAGATTTATGTAATACTTATATTAAGTATAAATTAGAACAGTTACAAACACAAGCCATGATAATCATATTGTTGCGTACCGATATCAACAATCGTCGAATGGACATGACTTCAAATTTGAATGTTTTGAAGATGAAATAATCGAACAAGTTAATGTTAATACTTAATAGTAAATTAACTCTCGAAATGTTTTAAGTATTACCACTGTGGAAATTACACCGAGTGATTTGAACGTGCCTGTTGAAACTCTGTAAAATCACGTCTGAAGTGTTTCCTGTCTTTGGACTTATATTTATATGGTCTCAAGTCTCGGCATCTGCGTCTATAACGTCCTACTGTGGTTTCGACGTAATTTCACGCTCTTCTTGGAATCATCCACTTATGTTGCTCATGCGGTCGTGTCAGATGTCCCTGGGGGTGTTGTCTATGTATGTAAATGTATAAAGGTATGTACATATATTCTTATGTAGTTGTCATATTTACATCAATCAGTGCGTTCTTGTTTGACCTACTTGGAGAAATATTGTGTTAGTCGATGTATAACTGATAATTAATTTGCGTGTATTCTAATATATTATTATTGTGAATTCATTATAATATTATGGTTTTTGTGTGCTCAGAGTTACATAGTCTGTAACAGTATTGATAAGAATTATGAAATATAATTTGTGGATTCATTTATATCAATGTGTTTTTGACTAATGTTTCATCTAGATTAAAAATTGTTATCACGAATAAAAAATAAAGTTCTTCGTAATCATAACATATTTAAGATTCTGAGTGAAGTGAGGAATATATTGATTTTACAATGTTGTGTGTTTTTTTTTTGTGTCTGTCATTACGTTTTAGGGCAGTAAAAACGCTTCGATTTTTTTCATCAGCATCTTTTCTTAAAGGAAAGTGAATTTAGTTGGTATTTTGGAGGATCAAAAGTAAAAAAATTTCAATAGTTTATAAACTCGTTGGGAAAAGAAAAAATAAGAAAAAACGGGAATTTTTTCGAAAAGCAAATTTTTGATAAAATTGATTTTTATTTTTGGCGTAACAAAAGAAAAAATTACCTTAGATACATAAAAATTTCACCGAATGTTTATATAAACATTTTCTATTAGCTATTAAATGTTTCGATAAAAGTTAAGTTTTTTAAGCTATTTATAGGCATAATTAATTTACAGGTTTTTTTTATTTTTCATTATTGTTGCCGATAAAAACTATTTTAGTCGATCAAAAAACTAGAAAATGTAATACGATGTTCCTTATAACTTGTATGTGAAAATTAAAAAAAAAAGTTGACCATAAGTCTCTAATAGTTTTTTATAAGAATTTAAAATTGAGATTTTGAGAAAATACTAAGAATCGCTAAATTTTGCAGTTTTTTTTTATTAAGAAATTCATAAACATTTTTCTATTTAAATCTAAAATTTGAAAATTCAACACAAGATTCTCTATAAGTTTTTCTACTTTTTTAAAAAAGAAAAAGTTTATCAGAAAATTAAACTAATTTTTTATGATCTTTTGAAGTCAGATATTTTAATTACCCGTTTTCTCCGTCAACGATTTTCTTATTTTAATGTAATTTAAAAAGGAATAATTTTAATCATTTGAAATTTTCATAAAATATTTAAATCATAATATTCTATATATATAGAAAAAAAAATTTAATATTTTGACAATTTTTAAGTTAATTGTAGGTCTAAGAAATTTTCGATTTTTTTCAATTTTTTTTCTTTAAATATCAATAAAAAAATTTCATAGAGTCAAATTTTTTAAAAATTTAATACAAGATTCTTCAAATGTTATTAAATAGTAGATCAAAAATAATAAAATACATGGCATGATTTTTTTTATAAGCATTTAAGTTACAAATTTTGACCAATTTCATCATAATCTTGAATTTTTGTAAATTATTTAGTAGTTAAAAATATATTGGATTATCTGTTTTTATAGCTATGAATTGAAAATTTTTAAATAACGTTTTTCAAGTGTAACCAAAAAATCAAAAAAATATATTAAAAAAAAATAATTTTTTACGAACATTTTAAGTTCAAATTTTGACGAAATTAGATATTTAAATGAAGAATAACGTTATTGTTATTTATTTCGTTGTAAATTAAAAATATTTTTCATGGTTGCTTGAAACTTTTAAAGTATATTATTATATTTTATACACTTAATTAAATTTTCAAATTCAATGTTTTCTGCAAAAATTAATTTAACCTACTGTAGTATCAATAGTAAAATATATTTTTTTTAATACCAATAATATCTTAAAATATCCTTATTTATATAAGCTGACAGACCGTCTTCGCTCAGAATCGTTTTTCGTATTCAACGATTTATATCATTGAATTAAAATTTAACACATTCATGAAAGTGATCCACTCGCACATATTTTACACCAGAGTGGTACCCATTTGCTGACCTTTTTTTATCCTATTATATTTTCTTCATTATTTTCAATTATAAACGGTAATAAACAAAGATATTTTTTGGACAATACCCATAAACATTCAAAATTTACTACTTAATTGGGAATATTAGTATAAACTATAAGTAGACTAAGTTATGATGGAGACTAAAGTCTCTATTTCACGTGTAGTTAAATTCACGGATTCACGTGAAATTAATATTCACGTATGCAATCAGGTGAAATAAATTCACGAGAATTTGTGAATTTAATTACACGCGAATCTGTGTTCGCTAATCGGTTCGCAGTACGAACTTTGTACTGTTCGTAGAAATTTTCACGTCGCTGTCGTGCGCGTAGTATATATATATATATATATATATATATATATACATTTATCTACCCGTCCTGTCAATTTAAGATAATACTGTTTATGAAACATTTATTTTTAGAACAGTAGGTATAAATATATAAAAATTTTTGGATTTTTACGGAATATCTTTTTTAAATATTTTATTAAAATTTAATGAGTATAGTAAATAGTAAATACTAAATATTATGTTTTAAGCACACGTGAAGTAAATGTCCGTGATTTACTAATTAATTACACGTGCATTAAATTCAGGGATTTTTAAATTTAAATAAACGTGATCACGTGAATCTTAATTCACATTGAAATTCGAGAGCTTCACTGGAGACAAATAAGTTAAGTTAAATTTAAATTAATAAAACATCAAACTAGTAAGTTAAGTAATAAATTGAAATAAACTTAATTTTAAATTTATCAATTAACAAGTTAATTATAAACGCTGTGTTTAAAAGTGCAATGTACAACAAAGTAAATGTTGAATTTATCAGAGTAAAAGACTGTCAAATGTTAAAAAAAACTTTTTTCAAAATATTGCGTCAATGTTGATAAAAAAATAAATAAAAAACATTAAACGAGTATTATATAGCTGGCTTTAAACATAATACAGTTCGTATATAATAAATGTCGAGAAAGTATCTAGCAGTAAATCAATTTATTGTAATTTACATCGTAGTTTATTGTGAGAATGGTTTATATGTATGGTTTTTATATCGTATAGTAACGCCAAATTGGCTCTGAGCCATCGACGTGTCTTTTATATCATGATAGTAATAAAAATATTATCATTAATATTATAATATTTACTTAGGTAGTAGGTACCATTATAAAGTTTACTACAATAGAGATATTTTCTGTTGGAAAAATATCGAAACACTTATTGTCAAAAAAGTAAAATATATTTTTTTTTATTAATTTTCACAAATTATTAAGCGGACGTCTTACCAACAATATTTTATGCATTAACACAGTAACACACGTTACCAAAGATCAGCCAAAAGTGTTAACTGATTAAAGATATATATTACAATATTAACACATAATACAAAAAAAAAATATTATATTGGAATTCTGAAAATCATATTAATTTATTATGTAGATTTTTTTAAAATATTATTTGATACAAATTATAATTCTCGTAAAAACTTTAAAAAATAGAAAATACAATATTTTAGAAAATTAAAAAATTTGAGATGGCCATAACCAAGTTATTCTCAATATTTAAGACAAGCTGAAAATTACACTAGAAACAATGATAAAAAATAAAGATATATAGTTTAACTGATTTTTAGTGAATTTTTAATATACACTTAATTACACATACTCATAATTACACAACAACCAAAAATGTCAATGAGACGGGAACTCATATAAATTGCTTTTAGTTGGTATTTAAATATATTTTAAGTGTTCTTGAAGTTTTATTGTTGTCCGTTATTAAAATACAACTTTAATTCTCAGATGAGACTCATAAAAGGACTTTAATACTACTTGCATTTATTTTGTATTGTTGAATACATATTATGTACTTAAATATATAACAATCAAAAATGAGTACAGTCAATTTTCAGAAAAAGGAAAAATTAATTTAGTATTAAAATAAGTAATAATTATTTGCTATTTGGATAATAATTTAATTTAATGGACATGCATGGCATGTTAGAAGACAGTACCTATTGTATTTTATAATATAATATGATTCGTTAAGGGTGGTAATTGATTCAAGCTTGTAGTAAATATATTGAGTACTAAATAGGTATCTGGTATTGTTAGTAAGATACTACAGCAGTGTAGTAGGTAAATGCTTGAATAAATTGTACAATGAAGTACCTAACCTAACTTATTTATCTCTTTTTTTTTTAAATTGTTATTAGTTTCTAACATAAACTATTAAAGCTCAACAACTATAATATTTAATAATGGTTATAGAAGCCCAAAGTTAACAATATATCATACTATTTGCAGAATAAAAGATAAGCAATAGATTTAAAACAAGATATAAATATTATAAAATAAAAAAAAAAAAAATGATAATAATATAATGGAAATAAACAATGTTTATAATAAGTGGGACATTGTATTAAATTTGAATATTTAAATTGTATTAATGAGAAAAAATGAGTAAAGTAATGGATAAGATTATTATAATGACGACATGTTGAACGAAAGTATATAAAGGTGAGATAAAGTATTTGCCGATAAGAGTCTTTAGAAGGGAAAAAGGGAGAGGAATTATTGGACTGATTAATGAATTTAGTGTTGTACTTAATTGTGAAAGAGAGTCGAAAATCTGTTCGGTGTAAGAGTTTTAATTGTTGGAAGCCTCTGCGTATATTTTGGTTTTGTGTTCAGAATGGAAAACAGGGACATTCAAATGATGAACCTTTAGGGTAAATTTTTTGAGAGCTAATCTGAATACTGGGCATGCTTTGAGATTGGTAGTGTGGTCTTTGGGGTATAGGGCGCATTTGGTGAGACACTTAGTTATCTCAATGATAAATATTAATTGAAAAGGGCACAGTCATTGATAATTATAGCAATATCTAATAAGTATTATGTATAATTATATATCGTGAACTTCCTGGCTATCAATAATCTTTAGATATGCCACTGATGATTGCCTTTTCCTGATTTTGTAATTATATTTTTTTTATCTAAAACAAAAGACGAAAATATTCATACCTAATCATAGAATTGTACACTTATGTTTTTTTTTCTAATAGTATTTTTGCAATTTTCGAACTAATAATTCGTAATATACAAATATTTTTGTTACATAGATTTGAAAATTTAAAATTAATTTAATTAAATAAATAAAATAATATACTAGTTTATTTTAAGTTGACGTATATATAAATAAATAAGGTTCAAGTTAAGCTAATATAATTTCAAAAAAATTAATTAAAATTAACTTAAGTATTAACTTATTAACTCAATAATGTCTAATCATACACATGGTAATGATAACTAAATATTTTCTCATTCTGCAATAATATGTAAATACTGAATTTTTGTGAAAAGAAAAACTAATTTGAAAGCCAGTTATGATTGTGACAGTTATAATGTTTTATCATGATTTTTTTTTCCAGTTATCATAATTTTTGAAATCATAAAACAAATCTGATTGTATAAAAATTAAACCTAGATTCAACATTCAACTCACACTTGAGATATATACCGTATAATATTATTTAGAAATGAATAAAATTCAAAAATCAACAATCGACATTTTTGGTCAGAGTTTTAATAATCTCATGGCGATAGATGTTTTATTATTAAGTCATATATTTTATTCTTATCACAATAACTCTAAACTATAAAATAATTTTTAAAAAATGTTTCTTATTTTATAGTGGTTGTAGATTTTTAATTTGAATTTAGAGGTAGGTAAATTTTTTGAAATTTTATGACTTTGTTATAACTTATTTGTTAAAATTTTATTTAATAAAAATTGTAGCTTTAGGTATTAAGACTTGACAATTTAATACGGGCATTAACCCATATATTTTATTTTAAATATATAACGGGCTAAACCTAGGAACAATGGGACATTATGATGGATTATTAAGGTACCTACATTATAAATATAAGAATTTATAAAGCCAGAATGAAATAATAACGATGGGTAGAATACCGTAGATTAGTAAAAATAAAAAAAGATGTTAGTATTAATAGTGGTAGCTAATACTCGATTGGCAATGCGAAATAAATTAATAAGCGAAAGCAGAAAATATAATTAGAAAATGGAAAGATTATGGTATAGGGAATGAACGAGTGCCGGTTGCCTGTTCGACGGTCGTGTGTTCGAAAGTCATGTGTTCGAAAATGTGTGTTCAAAAGTTCATGTCATCGAAAAATCTTATCTTAGAAAAGCCATGTGTTCGACAAGTCATTTGTTTGAAAGATTATTTGTTAGAATTTAAAAAAAAAAACTGCGAAACTAATTGGTTCTAGAACATGATCCGATATATCTCACACAGAAAACAGGTTTTTCGTATTGCGTGAGTAATCGATAAGTAATCGATAAGTATAACAATATGCGTTATGCGATTATACTATACATGTTAAAATTTTATCTAGAATACGTTATAGTTGACAGGAACATAGTCAGTATAGTACGACATCGGACATACGCAATTGATTTTTGTTGCTGAAAATAACGTGTTTTTAAAAATGAACATAGAAATTTTAAATAGTATTCATGGTGGTGTAGTTTTAAGTATTAATAATTATTTATACATAAAAAATAAAGACTACATAAGAAAAATAGACGATAAACATATTTTTTATTGGACTTGTGAAAAACAATGTGGTGCAAAAATTCGGACTTTTTGTGAAAACAATGAACACTATATTGACAAAAATTGTATTTTTCTGAAAATCACCATTCTCACGGAGCTGATCCAATAAGTGTAGGAGCAAGAAAAATAAAAGAAAATATAAAAAAATGTGCCCGAGAAAATCAAGATAAACCAATACAAATATACCACGCTGCAATCGCAGGAACGTCTCAAATAATTAATTCTAATGTCAGTAAAGAAGCGGCTCGACAAATTATTAAACGTCAAAGACGTAATGATGATGTTTATTTGGAGCCACAAACAGCAGATATGATTGACTTACCATTATACTTGTGTAAAACATTATCAGGTAATGCATTTTTAGTAAAAAAAACCAACGAAGTTTTGTTGTTTACGACTTATGAAAATTGTACATTTTTACAAGAATCGAACTGTTGAATAGCAGATGGAACTTTTAAAATATGTCCAAATATTTTTTATCAATTATATGTTATTCACGGTTTAATAAAACGAGGAAATGACACAACACAACACATTTTTGTTCCACTTGTATATGCATTAATGACTTCAAAAACAGAAGAACTTTACGTAAAAATGTTTAAACTTTTAATAGAATTCTGCAATGATAATAATCAAAAAATTAATGATAATCCAGATTTGGAAATCGTTACTGATTTTGAAAAAGGTGCAATTAACGCATAAATGATATGTTTCCTCTCGCAACACATTCTGCATGTTTTTATAATATAATTTAACTTTATAAATATTTATTTTTATTTTTTTATTTACATTTTTCTTATACATTTATAATAATAAACGGTACCTCTAAAAAATTATCCAATTTTACAATATAATAATATATACCTACTATTATATTTTCATTAGTATGTGGGTTTGTTTTATTATATTTTATAAAATACATATCAATGTAATTTTAGATTAGTCTGACAATTGAAACATAACTATTCGAACAAATTACCTTTCAAACAAATGACTTGTCGAACACATGGCTTTTCTAAGATAAGATTTTTCGATGACATGAACTTTCGAACATACATTTTCGAACACATGACTTTCGAAAATATGATTTTCGGACAGTTGACACCCACCCGGAATGAACGAAATTCCTCATAGATTGAACCCCTGAATAGTTCCCCAATAGTTCTGGAGAATGGAGTTCAATTGTATGTAACTTTTTAACGAATAAAATAATGTTAAAGAAAACAATATACGGTTTACGCATAGGCTGATGAGACTTAATATCAGTTGGAAAATAGTGAGCATTTTGTGTTTCGGAAAATAATAAACGAAGCGAAGGTGCAATCAATAATATAGTTTTTTTTATCTCTATGAATAAAATCTTTGACAATTTTTTTCCTGCATAAAAATACTAGTGGTGGCGCGAATAATTAACATTGTCTCTCAAACTACGCCCTTGTGTATAAATGTAGCTTTCTTTGAACTTATTCTGTCCTATTTTATAAATATAAAACGCATGTAACGTGTAAAAGTAAATTTTTCCAAATTTAAATGATTGAAAATATTTTTTATTTAGCTGCCATAGTCATCCTATCATGATAACATCAATATAGCTTATAGGCATGTATTATTTGTTAACGAATTCTTAAGTTAGATACTCTATGCCTAAAATTTTTTTTCTATTGAAAATGTGCATCTCAAAAATTGTAATTTTAATAGTTAAAATAGAGATTCACATTAATTAATGATCACAAAATTTAGTGTTTATAATATAAATGCAAATAATGAAAAAATATGGAGTTGCAACAATTTAAAATTGTAAACGTTTTACTAAATGTTACAAAAAAAAAAAACTTAAAATGTGAGCCAACTTGACATTTATGATCATAATTACAGGGTGGGGCACTGAAACGGCCGATTTTCATAGACAAATTATAAAATAAAAAAACCAAATAAAAATTAATTATT
>JACXSJ010003262.1:0-26816 GCA_014851325.1 Pentalonia nigronervosa
TATTATACATAGTATTATATGTACGTGTCTACATTTTTTGCACCTTCTCTGCCACCATCACCTATTGTATTAATGATGTTTGTACATAATATTTTATAATGTAATTGTTGGCAATCCTCCAAGACATACGCTTTTCGTCACAGACCCCGCCACTGTTTCCGGGCTTTACGTCAAAATCGTCGACTCCGCCGCGGATAGTCGTTGAAAATAATAAACACCAACCGCATTTGAATAATTACATTAAGTGCGCCGAAGAAATTTATTCCTAGAAAAAAATTTTTTATTATACAGTAATTAAGAGAAAAAAACTAAATACATTTTCTACCTGCTAAACCGAATTGTACAAATATCTGGAATTCAGACTGCACAATAATACTAATGAATCTATAAAATAAAATCATTCCAATACACTTAAAATTATGGTTAGGTTAAAGAATTTTCAATTGTTTTTGAACGTCGATATGAAATAATGAATTTAAATGTCTAAATATACTTTACATAATATTGCTATACTTACTGAGCATACGCTGAGGGGAAATGCAAATATATGTAAATTCAAATTGTTCACTTTCCTTCGTTACCTACGTTAACCCTTTATATTCACGTGTCACGTTTATGTGAAATCAAATTCAGAGGTATTTAACCACGCATAAATATTTTTACGACATTGTGTACATACAAATATTCTCTCATTCTCTACTTAATAAGACCACACATTAAATCTAACATGAGTATATCCAACCCTTTCCTTTTATTCTAAAGTCTCATTCAACCAATTTAGTCTTCCAGCATAGTCGTTTGGAGTACTGCAAAAGCTTCAAATATTAGGACAATACAAGCTTTCCAATTCATTTGTCTCCGCGTAGTCTCCAAAGCGCCATGGTACGCCACAAACCACTCCCTACACGAAGACCTCAAAATCGGTACTATCAAAAACACCGCATCCATTTTCTATTTCAGACTTGATGAAAATGCAATGTTATTCCAACCAACTTATAACCAACTTCATCCAAAAGTATTTCCAGACAAACCTAACAGGTACCTCGAGCTAAATTGGTCGAGAGATTTTCTCAATGGTATCTAATACTTATACTAAATTCACGTACAAATAGCTCTACTCTAGAACTTTTTACTCGTCGTCCAACCATTATTAATTTTCCATCGAATTTACTTATTACACATTTAGTATAATTGTAAATATTATTAAAAAAATTATTTAAAATCTAAATATTTTCTATGAATATATTTTTAATTCGGCGAAACTTCAGTTTTGGTATTTTCAACCTCGTCTATTTAATAGAAATAATCGACGATAAATTTAATAATATCTAATATAAAAATTGACCTGAAGCTTTTTCAAAGTTTTTATTTTTTTCTCATTATAACATTATATTGTATCTAACATAAGTGATAGTAGGATTTTAAATATTAACTGATTGTATTGTTTTTAATAAATCCAAACGAATTTAAAAATAAATTATTTAAACACATTCGTTACCTTAAAAAAAATTATTATTTATAAAAATACTGCATAGTTAATAACTGTTTCATTACTTTTAGTATGCAAATAATGACAAAATGAATTCCAAATTCAAATAAGTTGATAGAAAAATATCTATTCAATTAATATTGTGTTTATAATCATACATTTAATATGCCGTAGAAAATAAATCCTCAGTAATTTTAATTTTCTTAGATATTTTTCTTTTCAAAACAGTGTTCAAAAAAAAAAAAACAATTAATTTTGTATTTTATTATTTACTTCTTGATATTTTCTTCAAGAGACCTTTGAATAAATAATTTGAACTATTTTGTGCGTAAAAAATGCATTGAATACGATGGCACGTCTTGTAACAAATATCGACAAAAAACTATATTATATTATATATATAACATGTGCTTTTGTACATAGTTTTTTTTTGTTATACATAATATTATATATATATATATGGACACGAAATCGCAATTGATATAATAATTATCATATTTTTTTTTTCGATTAAACATGATTTTTAAATAAGTTTAAATAATAAAATAACGAACTGTGTCCGCGTAACGCAGTCTTTATACTAACTTGTCGAAGGAAATTATAATAATAATATTATCGTCGGAGACACGAACACCAGAGGAATAAAATATAATGATACAAAATAATAATAATAATTCTCGTCAATTATATTATTGAGTAGTATAATATCAATTTTATATCGCCTAATTGCGTCTATATATCATATTATATCGAATCGCGTTCAAACGAAAAACGAACGACACGACGCATTATAATATTATGTTTTCCACTTGGTATAATATATGTATATTATATTATATTATATACACGGTCGGACGAGAGGAGTGTCTCGCATAACCATTTCACTGGTTATTCATGGAAATAACGCGAGACTGCCGAGGAATGTTTAAAACGCACGGAATATTTGTTGGGCGGGTTAAAAGACACGTTGATAATAATATGAATACAGAGCCGCTGCATGGAATGTGGCGTACAAGACGACCGAAAACCCCTCGTGAACCGTCTAGCGTGGCATTACAATGCGTGGGTGTGTGTGCGCGTGTGCGAGGGGTGAAATGATATACGTTTTATCAAAATGCAGTACCGAATGGTTTACAAAACGATTGAAATGCGATGAACGCCGTATAGTCATCAGCCATAATATTGCATGTACCTATATATTATGCCATTAAATTAATGCATTATTATTCAGCCGGGAGGAGATCCGCAAATGAGAAGCCACGACAGCCTAAATGCGACAGCGACGATCTATAACAACGTTTATAATGCATATCGAAAAATTCTTATCCCTCTATGCAGGATTTTCAACACCAAACGTTTAAGAAAAAAGTTTGTTTTATATTTTTCATAGTTGTCTATTGATCCATAGTTTTTACGGACGTTTCAAAAAAGAGTTTAGATCTTTCTAATGCACTGTCGTGAGAGTGTATCGCATCGTACATGATGCATAGTTAGCGGTCAACCATTATCGTAGTTAAAATAACAATACCATATTATAATATAACCACGGGTCTCCCTGCAATAACTATCGACCATTCGGCGGATTGTTAAATTTCTCAATTTTCTTTTGAAGAGACTTGCCTTGACGATGTCCGTCTGTCGGTATCGACAAAAATACATCATAATAATATAATAATATTGTACGTCCAGTGCTTGCATGTCTGTCGAGACGAAATGTCTGCCACGGAAGGGAGAATGTCTACATAATACAGCATACATCGTCGACAGTCGATCACTAGGATAGATTCAGTAGTTCTATTATACATTTTACGTATATTTGTGTGTATGATGGCAATACGGCGAATCGAACCATTAGAAATTCAATTTAACAGCCCGTTGATTGCTAATTCAAGCAAATGTCCGCGGTGTAAAGTGGGTACCCTCCGGGCTAATTATCCACGTCGAAATTTTCAATTTACTCGTCCGACGTGCACAACATTTTCCTCTCGTCCGAAATAAAATACGTAGGTACCTGCCGTTTATGACGTGTGTGTGTATAATAATAGTGTGTATTGTGTGTGTTTTATTACATATTATTATTATTACTATAACGCACGCGTTGCACATATATGATGAAGTCTGTCTGTGAAACACGCGACGATGGTGGTAATTATTATTGTCGAAATGCGCGCCTATGTGTCGTGATGGGTGTTATTATTATTATCGTCATTACGATGGTTTCCGATGCATACCTCGCAGGGCCAGTGGTCTGAGGACCGTACTCCGTCATAATAACACACGTTAATTGAAAAACCAAAATATTGTCGACTAACATATATATATATATATATAACGGACGTACAGAAATTAATTAATATACCCAAATAGGCTGCAGCAGTGTAGTACCGAAGTATAATTAATAATAAAAATGTATTATCGAGTATATATAGGCACATAATAATATTGCATTGTGAATGTATAATAATGATTTGCAGTCCAAACCTCAATGCGACGGTAAAATGTATATTTCACTCCGATTCAATCCCGAAACAGTATTAGTCTATACGATTATGGTTTACGATCGTTCGGCACAAATTACTGAATGTAACGTAATTGACTTTGACTGCAACACACTAATGCTAATAAAGTTATATTATAATATCATGATAAATTATATTTTGATTTCGAGATAAACATGTTCATTAATTGCAGTATATATATATATATATATATCACCGAGCTTCCATAAGATTTTATTTGAATTCGTATAACATAATATTTAAAATTTGTCTTTTGAACGTACCTACCAATTCGCCACGGGGATAGGACGTTTTGTTGGATTACATCGTTTCATCTATTCAAGAACTTGAACTTTCCAAATATGTATCAAATATTCGTAAAACATTATATAGAGCGCTTTGTGTTCCGGGAAATTTGTATTAACCATATGAAGTAATAATAGTAATAATAATAATAAAGTAATGAACTAAATATTTCACCAGAGAGAATCGGATTTGGCTCTTTTCTTCAACGATTTTGCCCGGAGATATGATTAATAATTGCAGATATCGCTACATTCGATTTATTGTTCCGTTTAATATACATAATAAGATAATATATTACGCCATAAAGTGTACCGTTATTTTATATATTATATACGGTACCTAGTATGTATATAGGAATTTCTAAAGTTTCGTTACATTTGGAATATCGTGATTGTGAAGAAAAAAAACACACGCACACACACGATGCGCCATATACTCGTAGGGTCAACCGGTTTTTTTTCTTTCCAAACGACAGCAGGTGATGTGCGCAGGTGCACTTTTTTAGGACGAACACATTGTAATAACTAATAAGACGACGGCGTTGGATTACGACCAGGTGAAAATCGTTGCCGCCGTATAAACAATACTTGGACAAATTCTTATATTATATTTATTTTAGTATACTGCTCTCGCATGTGAGTAATAATATAATATATACCGTCGGCGCATAATAATATATAGTATGTGCGTCTATAATACGTGTCAGCTATATATTATTATTATATGGGAATGTAAAATACACACACACACACACACACACGGTCGGGATATTTTTTAATCCGACAGGGATTTCGCGGAACGACCTCGCATCGAGCTTAGGACGCGGCGGCACTCAGCTTAGGACCGAAAAATAAAACGAAAACGAAACTCACCGGGCGAATCACGTGACCCGATTTGGGAAAACGCCGTCCGCGTATACCGCTCCGGCACCATATATATACACCGACTTCACAGTCCACTGCGCCCCCGCGAGACTGTATACATATATACTATATATATATATACACACCGGCACTGACCTCCCCGAGGAGGTATATAATACATATATATATATATATATGTACGTATAGGTTGTAAATGGCGTGCCAAACGCAAGTCATCCGTAGTCACCGAAAAAGATTGCATTAATGTTTCACGGAAAATGCTAACATTTTTGGACCCGATTACTCGCTTCGACTCGGTTGCACACTGCAATGGCGATACGAAGCGCAACAAAAAACAAATAAAAATCGAACGTTTGGTGAATCGACGACGACGGTGGTGCCTACTCTATGTGTATATATTATATTATTATTTATTATTATTTAATATTGCAGCGGCTTACGATAGGTTGTTTCTCTCTGGTCGCCGCGCATATGAGAGGGGTGTTGTGACGACGTGATTTGATTTTCGAGCCGAATGAACGAAATACGAAAAAAACATAGCACGACAATATTATTTTGTTCATTATTGTTCCTGCGTACGAATTTCCGTCCACAGCACTTGACTATTGTTTTTCATACGATATTATTCCACTATCTTGCTACAGCCGATTTCGATAAAATTCGTATATGTATAACATTATGGTTTTTTTCTGTATATAATATTATACGGACGACATCGTGTCAAGACCAACGTCAACTTCAGTGGTGTATGCTGTGCGTACAATATAAAATTGTATATTACGAGTTGCGACCATAAATTGTTATTACATCGATTCGTTGTTCATTTTTATTATTGTCATATTATGATTATGATATGTTATCATTTTCTTAAATTAAATAAAATAGATACCTATGTGATTGGTTATACGCAAATAAGAAGTAGGCATTGTTTTAATAAAACGCAAAAAATGTCAAAAAGTTGAACAAAACTTCCAGCGTATAAAGTTTATACAATTTTAAATCTATGTTTATAAGTGGTGTATTTAATATCATGAATACGTTAAAAATAAATTACGATTAAAATAAGTTTTTTAATTTAACGAGTTCAAAATAAACTTTAATCTCGAAAGCTTTGGAAAAATAACTTAAACTCCAAAGTATAATATTTTTTTTTAACAATAATTGTGTGAAATATATATTATATATTTTTATATAATAGTATAATATGTCATATCCATTTCGTGAGATTGAATTTTTCAATATTGAAACCTCATCAGTGTTGTAAAATCCACTTTTAAGTTCATGAAGTAACGAGATACTCATTTTATCGATTCTACAAAACAGATACATTTTTGTGAAAATGTACACTTTAAATTAATTTTACACAACATGTTTTTAATTTTAACAACTAAATGACAGAATATAAAACCATTTTAATTAAAATATTTATAAAAAAAATCACTAACTTTTTATCTATAGTAATTATAATTTCCTAAATGTGTGTGGTTTTTCATTAAAATAAAAATCATTTTTGCGATAGAACTAAAATTAATACTTTTAGTTTTGAACATTACAAATATGATTTTTTAAACGAATATATGGCTACTCTAGTATAATTAAATTTCTAAAACCATTACCAATAAATGAATAGTTGATTGTGTTGAACAATTTTAACTTTTAATAAATATTTAATAATTCATAACATGATTACTTGCCCTAGATTTATTATATTTATTTCTAACATTTTATTGTATTCCTTTATGTAGACGTTCAAATTTATGAAAGAATTACACAATACACACTTTAACAGTATCTGTTTCTAAAAAAAAGTATCCAGTTTTGAAAGTATATAAAAAGACAATGCAGTTGACAAATTTTAAAACTGATTTCTCGAGGTTCGCTCACTAAGCATCCATTTTGTTAAAGATTAATTTCATGAAAATAGATACGCGTGTTACTGCGTAGTTCTAGTACAGGATTACAATTTTACAAATAAATTTTGCCTCGTGTCAAATAAATCTGTCTTCCCGTGTTCGAAGAAAATATTTGATTTCAGCTTATATTTTAATGTCGTTGCCATGGTTTTTTTACTCATTAGTTAAACGTAATTATAATATATTTACTACAAATTACAATAATCAATAATATCTGAAATGTCTACATTGTATTTGTACTTTGTGGTCGTACTGACATTATTAATACTACTCAAGTATTATATCATAATATACTTTTGTTTAGTGTACATTATTTGATATAATTTATCGTTATCCTTATACCTAAATACTGACGCATTTATTATAAGTGCATTTCTTCACCAAGTGTTGCCATTTAGAAATTCATGTCAAGTCGTAATAACAGTCTACGGCAAACCATTTTTGGAATGGGGAAGCAAATAATTTCCAAGCATCGCGAGTGCGACGTCACGCACACCGACTGCAGTCTTCATTACTTACGAGGGTGAGCGCGAATTATGACGTAATACTTGACCTGTTTGCATATATACATTTATTTTTGTCGGCGCCAACGAACAGACAGTTCTTCTAATTTCTTGTAGAACACATAAAGATACGAAGTAATGTATATTATTATTATTATTATTATGATAATAGTATAATGGTACATATATGATAGGGCTCTCTCTCGTTTCCTAGAGACGACGACCACACACGCTGCTTCAATCAAATTATTTTTTACTGGTTTTTTTTTTTATTCATTCGTCTTTATATATTTGTATGTATAATACCTACGACGGAATTCGGTCGGGACCATCAGTGCGCGAGAGCAACAGTGGCGGCGGCGGCAGCGCGCGGCCATTGATGACAATATTATAGAGAAGAGCTGGTACCTGCAAAACAAATCAACAAAGATCGACGACCGCATATTTTATATTTTATGTAGTAATATTATTATAAGAGAAAAGCATAATAATATTAATATTATACACGAGCACAACTCGTTCTGCAGCCCTACACGCACCTATATAATAGTCGTGACGCGGCGGATTATATTTTAGTGAAACCGCTGGAAAACTTTTATCATCCCTTTTACCGACCCTGCTCACACACACACACACACACATACACTCACTAACCGCCAGTGGCCCAGTGGTCTTTTATACACGCATGTTCTCGGGGATACGGTTTATACCATATATACTATAAATTGTATAATGTCATAATGTCGCCTGTTAATGACGGAATTGAAACTATTTTATATTAGGTATCATTCATCCGACGGCTGATATATAAGACATGGGATTGAAATATTTTTTCACGCACCGCAGTATCGCTCGAAAAGGCGACTAATGATGTACGTCCTGTATAGGTACCTACCTCCTCTGTACCTTGCACATTATAATATCATAAAAATATTATGATATCTAATCACGTGTTTACGAGACAATCGTCACGATGACGCGTTTTGCGGATAACGATAATAATTTTAATATATCAGTTAAGCTTTTAGGTTTTTTTTTTACCCTAAAAAAATCAAAGTTTCATGTTCGAATGTTTCGCGGAAAACAAGATTGTTTGCTGAAATACGTTTTATAGCATTTATATTAGATAGACAATAATATATTTACGAAGGTTCACCTGAAATGTCCGGAAATTCATTTCCGAGCGTAATCAATAATCAACGTTCCATTATGCAAAATGCTGCCGTAGTTTGTTATTTCCAGAAACGTTATATTATTACACTGCGTCATTGCACGTGTTGTTTTATAGTAGAATATTATATTTTAAATATTATTATATAGCCAAATAAATAGGACTTATAACATATATCAACAATTTGATTCGATAAAGTTGTTAAAATGAAAATTATTCGTGTAATCGTGTTTATGAATGTTAAAACGTTAAATGAAGTTTTTATTGGTTAAATTTATTGACTGTTCATACTATTGTGCATATCAAAATAAAATTTAGTTTAAAACGTTTATTTGCATCTACTGAATATAGTGAATGGATATTAGTGGTATTATAATATTGAAAGATTTCCTAAACCTAATTTATTCATATTACTATATTTTACTATTTTAACATTTATAAAATTATAATTTATGTAAATGTATTGGATCGTTTTTAAAATTTAATTTTAAATTCTATATAGTTTATACAATAATTTATGACAAACGCCGGTTGATAGAGAGAAAATTCAATTATTTTGTTGATCGGTAACTACGATATTATGTCTTGTTCAAGACAGTGATATATGTGGCGTCAAAGCTTGAGAATATAAAATATGTTGACACAACATTCACACCGATAAACTTGCAGCAGCATAGCGTACGGCGTTGTTATAGAGGTACAATAATACTTACACTATATATGATGACCAACAAATACGAATATGGGTTTACGGTGGTATTCTCGAATAAAACCCGCGAATGTGGCAAATGCTGCACGTTTCTGAGAGAAATAAAAACAACCACAGAACGTTCAGCGTGAAATCTAATAATGCAATATATATTTTAAATAAAATACCTATATCACTGTGGGACCCAATGTCCAGGATTTGAGTAAAACTCACATATTTAAACGTACCGTCGTCGTGTAGGTTCGTTTATGAATTATATCGACTTCGGTATATATTATTGTAATGGGATTTAGTCCCTTTTCGATAGTGGTAATCATTCGGGCCGACAGAACGTCATGGTCGGTGACGGCACAGCTGTCGTAGCCGGTGGTGACACGATAATATTATTATTATTATTATTATTGATAGTAATAATGCGCGAGATGACGGATGAAAAATCGCTTTAAAAAGGACTCACCGAGGAGAGACTCGGCCATCATAGTACGAAGCCGGTCACGCTGTAGTCGCCGGCGGCGGGTAGCGTAATATTCGTGACGATACCCCTCGCCGGATAAACCTCCTACACCGCCACCATAGCAATTTAATGAGAAATGACGATGAAGGTTAGAAGCGGAGACCATATACGGGAATCGGTCGTTCGGGGAAAATTCCTATGTAGGTATACACAATATTATGTATATACATAATAATAATATATAAACGCGAAATCCGAACGAAAATTCAATCACGTACAAATCGGATGTTATAATTTCCCCTCTTGTTTAAGTCCCGTTTAGAAAGGGAGAAAAAAAAACTCTCAGAAACGAAAGTTTGATCGCCGTCAAAATTTCGCTATGTCTTAGCGCGTATTGCAGCGCCGATCGTCGCCGGAGATTTCGCTCGAACGGAATTTTATTAGCCATGCTTTTGCATATTATTATTATTATTATTCAAGATGTCCACCCACTGCTTCCGCTCTTACCGCCGCGTGATATTGCCGTTCGACTGCAGCTGTAGTATTCGAAAACCGTCTCGGAACCGTAATTTTCCACGGCCATAGCCCTCACGGACGACTGCCGCCGTGCGCATCTGCTCGAAAATTAATGCAAATTTCACTATACATTTGTATTATATCGTCATAACCGCCGCCGGAACTCGATCACGACTTTGCAGGAGACTTTGCACGAATGTTGAATGTTTAATCAACACTATAGGCATAATAATATAGACAGGTATGTATAAATATTATGTATACATATACGCTGTAATATAATATGTTTATCGGATAAAGTATACAATATATATCATTGTAATGTTCGTATTGCGTCTGTTCGACTATCAGGTGTTCGAAATTCGAATAATAATAAATATAATATATATAAAGTTTGAAATTGTTTTTATTAAATACTCTTATGATTGGAAAAACGAGCATGGGCATTTATAATACTATTTAAAATGTTAATTTTTGTTTTCCGTCTAAACTTGTCGGTTAATTTTATAAATAACCCCTAATAACTTAAATAATTCAAAATTATTATCCGTTGTAATAACTTAGTTTTTTCAAACATTTTGAAAAATAATATGCAAGATAAAATCATGTTTATACGTTACATTTATAAGCGTAGTTAAAACTAGTCGATTCATTATTTTTTTTTTTTTTTAACCCCTTAAATGAGCACTTGAAGATTATAAACTAAAATAAAAAATTAATTAGTTAATGAAAACGAGTGATTGCCACTACAGCTATTGTGTAATAAAAAAAAATTAATAATAGGATACATTTTTAACTAAAATGTTTAGTTATTATTAAATAAAAATTAAAAATCACTATATCTATTATACTTACCTTAACTAACTCAATGAGTTAATTTTTTCACCGAGATTTGAAAAATAAGCTGAATGTGTTTGGATAAAAAATTTTTACACTTACTTAAATTATTATTTTATGATTCGACTATAACGTGACCTTTGAAAACATACATTTTTGAGGAAATAATATTTTGAACATTTTATTTGAATAATGACATTCCAACATATAATTCACATGGTTTATGTACCATAGCTACAGCATTCTTATTATGATATTCAAAATTATTGCGATTATTTTAAACTATTCAGTACTCACTATAAAATTCAGTGTTGTAGTTCTTTGTGCATTAAATATAAAGCTTTACCTTAGTGACGTGTAAAAAAATATATATTTTTTTAAACACCTCAATAGTACGATAAAAATCAATTATCAATTTATATATCTATTAAGTATTTATCGTAATAAGATGCATAACATCAGTGTATGTTTTTTAAATGTTTACCATGCATCTCTGCATATAAATAACATTTTTAAAAAATAAGGTGATGTTTATGTATTATCATAATATTCTCACGATTAAATGTATTCTATACAAAATTCAAACATCATTTTGATTCCATTTTAAAAATAATTTATCCGTACGAAAAAGAATTATCCTGTTCTAAATCAATTTCACCGAAATACAATAAAAATAACCACCTTTTATTGGGTGTATCGTCTATACAAATAAAATAACATGATTTTTGCGTTCATCGTAAGCCACCGAGCTCATTGTTATTAATAAATCATTATTGTAACTATACCTACCGTGAGCACCAACTACCGCAAAAAACTATTTATTTCTGTTTAAACTTAGTAAAAATGTCTTATATTTGTACAAATACCATAATATTATTATGTAATGCGTGTTGTGTTGTATAAAAAACTATAATCACACGGTTTTCAGTACCTATAGGACTTTTGTTGTCCCTTGACGATTTTCTCCATACATGTAAAATAATTAATACACACAGTTTATACATATAATAAATATATATATAAGCAGTAAGCACATATGTGCCTCCATTTAGGATCTCATTTTATTTGCTGTGTGAAAAATTCACTAAGTATTGAATGAGATCGGATGAATATGAAAATTGTATGTTATACGACTTTCTAGAAGAAAAATGTCAATACCATTTAATTACTCATATAATGTCGTCGATGGAAAACCACGTAACCTGCTATACCCATTCAAATCGAATGTTAGCACGAGTTTAAAAAAAAAAAAGAAAAAGTCTGTCAATAACATTTATTTATCATATTTTATTATGGGGGGAAGGGGTTAAAGCTTTGATAACTAAGGTCACTAGTCTATTAAATTAGGGGGGGGAGTTTTTATTACTACAAAACCCGGATGGTCACCCATCCGGGAACTAGTAGTAGCGGGTGTTGCTTACTCTCAGTCGCAGAACGCGACTGGTAGCAGCCAACGTGTCGCGCAAACCACTTATCATATTTATCATCTATATAATATAAAAGTGAGTTTATTCGACGACAAACCATGCGCATGTCAAGTCTGTTAAGAGGGGTGATGAGGAGGTGAATGTTAAAACTTACATAAAAAAATATACTCAATATCCCACAAACTGGTAATTTTACAACTTTAGTATAAAATAATATATAATTTACCAGAGGCGTTTAAAATAATAATAATATAAAATGTACGCTTATAATTCACAACGAGATGGATGATGGCTATAAACACTATGCGTTGCCCGTAAACAATGAAGGAAATACTGCTTGAGGCGTTGAACGACAAAATAAATAATAATGTCCATCTGCAGGCTACAGTAAATAATATAATAAAGTAATGCCCGTGGGATTTTGGTACTTGGTGGGCGTTGTTACTTTTAAAGTAAATTTCCACAACTACAAAAATTAAATTACGATCAAACAAAACAAAATCCCAAACTATTACACCAAAAAAAGATATCTAAATTTTTTTTATTATTCGAATCTCGACGATATCCGCTTTTTTCCATGTATACCTACCTACCTTAAAATAAAACATTTCGATTGTTGTCTATAATACTTACTCCTACATCTCAAGTATTTTATTAGATACTAAATTATTTATAATACACATACCTAAGTATCAAATGTATAAATTAAATTCGTGTCGTTCAAAAAAAATGTGAGCATAATAAAGTTTTATTTTAATATATGTAAATATAAATTCGTTGACCTTTTTTTCAGTCATAAATTGACTATAACCTATACTATCGTTTTTACAAGAAAAAAATGCATTTCATTATCCTACTTTTTAATATTTATACCATAGTTCCTAAGTAGGTTTTTAAAACTTTTTACTAAATTGCCATCATTATTGCCTTATCTTTTTAAGTTGTAATATATTATGATAAATGAATTTCTAAAATATATTATCCGTTCTAATAATATAAGTTAAGTACAATATTTTTTTTAAAATTTAAACTCTATAGAAAAGAACAAATAATATTTATATTTAAATATGTTTAACTAATATAGAGTTATAAAAAGTTAAAATTTCACATTTAAATTTGGTGAATATACTTATTAATATGTCAAACTTGTAAAAAATGTTTTATTGTGTGTTATATGACAAATTAATTATACATTAATCATAAAAAAAGACAATGACGTAATTGTATAGTATATTCGTATTATAATAGTACATTTGAATTTTTAATAATATGACACTTGGTAATTATTAATTAATAATGAAATCAAATATCCTAACCAGTATAGTCACTCATATAAAATGTATATATCAACTTAAAATATATTTTACAATATATTTATTATGTTATTTCTTCTTTTGATTGACAAAATTAAAAATAAATTTATATCGTACATATTTTTCACAAGTGGAAAACCAAATTTTACACCATTAATCGAACAAATCATACTTGTCAAAACTTTCATGATCAAAAAGAAATAAAATAAAAGAAGAATAATTAACCTAAATAATATTTTATAGATTAGGAGTGAAGTAATAAATTTTACTGGTTATAAAATATAATGTATGTATTATTTTCAAAAATGCTTTTTAGGGTAGTAAAAAAGTTCAAAATCTTTCATTCAACCTCAATACATTAAAAATCGAACAATACACATCACTAACATCCAATTATAAAACATTTAATTTTCCTAGTGAGTTTTAAATAAATTCTAGAATATAACAAAAAATAATTAAGGAGTATCACAAAATACAATACCTTTTAACAAAATCTTGACTATTTTTAAATAAATTGAAATAATTCTGTGTCTTTTATTTTCTTAAGATTAAAGGTATGATTATAATATGGTTAATTTATTTATTTTTACCTTGTAATTGTACCCTCATTAAGATTTCAAAGAAGATGGATTAGTTCCATGATGTTTTTATAGAACTGACCTTTATGATCGATGACGAATGACTGGATTTATTGTTTAGTCATCGTAACCATTGTATGCATACAGACAATAAGCTAAACAAAATTATTTATCATCAATATAAAGTATTATAAACTAATATAAATTACAATAGGAATTTATTAAAATGCTCTGATATAAGCTATCTTTGCTATAGGTAGTGGCATAAATTAAAATGTATCGCCCTTAATACAATTCAATTTTTTTACATTAAAAATGTATCTTGTGAAATGTTCAATTCGTTTCAGTATTAATGATTGATAATATGTATAGGAGGTTTTCTGATATTGAAAATATAACCGTTGTCTGTTTATTTATTTTATAATTAAAATGATTAATAATAATTTTATATTGTAATAATTAATATAATTATTATATAATAATTTTGTGTTGATCAACATTTGTTTTAATTTTTTCATAAGGTGTCAATTATCTTTCTGTTTAACAATATAACCAAGTGACGTTAAAGTGTTACGGAAGTCCCTGAGCTTTAGCCTCTCATTAATCCAGAGGTGCTAATATAATATGTTTATTCTGCACATTAATTATTTATTTATTTTTTTTTACTATTAATTACTTATAACCTATACGCAGCATGGATGCAAGACTGTAACTGTTAAGATAAAATTAAATAAAAATGTCGCCGTGTTAAATAAAATGTTCAAAATGCGTATTAAACACGGATGGTTGAACAAAAGCATATTTAATAGGCAAAACAACAAGGGTGAGGAGAGGGAAACGCATAATTCTTCTTACTGTGTATCGTTCTGTTTCTGGTCTGATGGTAATCGGTAAATTTACATACAACTCGTGACAAAACGTGACTCACTCTGACCCGAATCATTTACAAACGTTTTGTGTGACAAAACTCGACTGGACACGATTTTTTGGACGCAACGCATCAGAAAAGAAAAACCTAATGAGCGTTTGGGCTCGGTAAATGGGCATGATTGATTAAAAAAGAGAAAAAATAATTAACAATAATAACCAAACGTACAAAAACCCGAAAGCGACGGTGATAGTCGACGTCAAAATACTAAACGGGGCCATTGTGACGAACAAAAAAAGCATCGTTCTATCATCCATCGCCGTTGTTGCGGTTATCGTTTACTCCGTCGTCTCTAATATTATTATTGTTCGCCAGGTGAATAATGACGATGCGTTGATCAGTGTCTGCTCGTTCTGTTTTGACTTTGTTGTCTTGTAATTTGTTTCGAAATCAGCTCGAGTGACTTTCATTTATATATAACTACGGTTATTTTTTTCAACATCCGTTACAACGATGTTTTCGAAATCGCTATATTGACAATTGTGAATATTCATTAACTTTAGGGAACCCGGCAGTGGTGTCGGGGAGGGGGGGAGGGACTATAGCAGCACGGCAGTTCGACAAAATCGATATGGACGTGAAAAAACTTATACGAAAACGAAGACGGGGAGATTTAGTTCCAAAGGCTCTTTTTCAATTATTTCAACTTCTTTCGCCATCTCGTTTTTCTTCTCCTCTTTCCGCATGAATAAACCTCGAACTCCCGTGATCCATTGCTATACCTATCTGTGGCCCGGCGGACGCGTGCTGTTTGTTATAAGTGCTGTGTTTTTTTTTTTTTTGTATATCTTCATTCCCCAAACCGAATTTGTCAATTATAATATATATTTTAGAAACGACGTACAAAACTTCAAAAAATCTCTCTTGCCTCACCGCCGTCGCCATCAAATTAATGTAAAATTACGCGTTTGCGTTATTGTTTTAATTAAAACGTCAATGTTGTGATTCCACGAAACTTGCAAATTAAAATTCTTGTCAATATTTAATATAGGTAGGTGTGGCGATACTCGTCTAGATTATTTTACTAATTGAATTTATGCTGCGATCTTTACATAATAATATTATAAGACCTGCACTATTGCTATAGTTTCCTACTGACATACGCGTTGAGAGATTTCGTGTCTGTAACCACAACATAACATTTGAATTTGAAAAAAAAATCATTTTTTCACTGGCTACGGGAGGTCCCGACTTCTCTCGTGCGCACGCCTTTGTTTACAACTTGAAAGAACGGTCGGGCCGGCTGGTGTTATTGACCACAAACACCAAATTCACTCTGCATGGTATACCACCTACCTACATGCACACACCTATAATACAAACATCATGCATATATTCAATATTGATGTGTGAAGCGCATAACTATATTATAATATATTATAAATTAATTAACATCTCCGTCCAATGCAAATAACACACGAATTATGATTGAAATTATCATTCGCGGAATCGGGCATAATTATTCGGTACGAGAGATTACGAAAATGATATATAACATGTAACACGTTAATTGGGTGATAAAGTATGCGCAAATAAACCCGTAATAGGACGCCCAAGGTTTCGGTTAATATTGTACTCTTCGAAATAATAATGATAATATGTATGTATTCGCATTGTCGTGATGTGCAGTGGTGTGCACACGCGTAAAACGTAATACGCGTGTTATAAGGTTTTTAGAAAATATAAATGCCGTTTTATATAGTTCATCGAAATAACTGTGCATTAATCTGCACGATTTACAGTCAGCGAGTTGATTTTTCGAGTATGCGCGATAGTGTAAGTCCAAGTAATATTATGAACTATGTTTTTTTTTTAAACAGTCATACAATATAAATAAATATCACACAATTTTGCAAACTAAACATAATACCAATGAGGAATAGTGATATAATAATATGATTAATGTATAAATAGAATCGGTTAATGAAATATTTTTAAATTTTTACGTCATCTCGTACGATCTAGGGAAGTTCAATAAAATCTAATACATCTTATACCTACTCTGTTCTTTGATAATAATATTATGGGTACTAATTATGTTAAAAATATTATCAGATGTGATTCGGTTAACTTGATTTCATTATTATACATTGTTAGTAAATTGTGCATGGAAGTTTATGCACGCATCAATAACATATTATTTCTAAAAATTAAAGTAATTGATTCAATTTAGTAAACTCGTTTACTCTCAGTTCTTACCATCGGCTAGATTATATTATAAGCAATTTGTTTCTCGTAATAGTGTTTTCCTTCATCACTATACATTAATTTAGTAAATACTTTAGCCTTATATCACGCTAACTAAACAATAATTGTATGAACATTATCAACATATACCTAATATTGCGTATTAAATCAAAAATCCATTATTGTGTTTTTCGTTACATTAAGTAGGATTAAAAATTAATTTTGTTTATAATTAGTTTTATTACCTACTGAGCTTTTCAAAATGTTCATTATACGCCGCCAATTAAAACTTTTTTTTTTTGTTTGAAGTCATACCTAATTTCAATATTTAATTATTTTTTTATAGCCTATAGGTATATTATATTATTATATTTAAGTATTTTCTATACAATTTTGAATTTTTGAAGTTTATACTTTATTTTCTATCGTAAACATACATGTAATAAAATAAGTTTATTTTTCAAGAGTTTTATTTTATTTTACATTACCTGTCATAAAACAAAACAGAAACTGTCTTAAATGTTTATGTATACGTTTTAGTTGTTTTACTGTGAGTTGTCAAATCATAAAATGTTTTGACGGTCTGTATCGTACAGATTTCATAAGCCACGTCATTAAATATACAATTCAGTTTCAAATGTGTTTAATGCTTACTTAAATTTATTAGATTTTCCATATACTTTTCTTATAAAAAGTTTTAGGAGGTATAAAGTTCTTTGACGGTGTTGATTTATGCAAGGTTTATACTTTTCTGAAGGCATCTGTTTGCCAAAATTACAAAAAGTTTGCGAAAAATAATGTCAGACAAATCGAAAAGTTACTGTGGATTATATGGTTGTCATAATTATTCATATAAGATTCGCCGGAAGACAAAAAAAAAAAAAATAATAAGATTATTCCAGATGTTTAACCGTTTAGGTAGAAAATAAATTGCTGAAATATAAATTATAATTTACAACAAAAGAAAAGTAAAATTAAAAAGCTATAGGTATACATATAAATACTTGAATAATACGAATGCTCGGAATATTTCGTTTAGAATGAGAGTGACTGGTACACACACTACGTTCATTTTATGCTGATTTTAATAACATTCCTGTAGACCATAATATAGAATGAACTGACTATACTTCAACACATACAGTGACTTTTAGGGTTTTAAAGTTTGAATCAGTTAAGTTGTTAAAATTTTCCTATGCGAACATTCTTAGATAAATAGGTACATGGTCTTGGAAACTTTTTTATTACTCAATATTCTTGCATAATATATTATGTAAAATTATTTGATTATATAGGTACAAAAAATAAATTAAATAAAAAAAGTTTTTAATAGTAAAAAAAAAAATTTTGTTTTATAATTATCCAGCTACAATTGAAGCATGTACTTTCATAAAATAATAAAGATAACATACCACGGCACAACATGGTACATTTTCAATAATTTCATCACGGACAATGTATAAAAAACTCTAAAAAGATACAGTTGACTGAGTATGTACAATAGAAGGGTATAGATACAAGATCCCCTGTCCGAGTAGAGTGTCAATTCGAGTTAATGTTATTATTTTTGGTTTACAAAGAATTAATGTTAAAGGTTAATAAAGTGGGAACCCTCCCCCTATCCACTCCTCTTTTACCGTCAATACCCACTAATAACCCTCTTGATATAATTAACACAACAAGGTTGTTAAAAACAAAAAAAAAAATAACTACGGATACCCTCGCACAAGGATATCAAGGATATACGGTCAGTATCGAGGGATTCCATTATACCGACGTGAATTGATGACCTAGGCTGATGGCTGCCATAACTTTCGAAAAAACACGTATTTCGCAATATTTTAGCAGTCCTCACACGCAAAACCATGAAAATTGGAAAATTGGATTTCTATTAAGAATTATATTATAAACCGTATGAATATTTTGTTTGAATTGAAAAATATCTCACGGAATAACGTTCCTTAAAAAAATAAATATTTATACACATTTGTGTTTAAAATATATGCATATAAGTACGGTATTATAAGTCTGGCGTTTATAGTTACGAAGAGTTACGTTCATTTGAAGATGTCGCGTCACCCCGAACGATATACTTATGAGAAATACGTGGAAAATATACCAATCAATTTTCAGCTCTATAAAGAAAACATACAGCCAGATGAATAAAATATTTAATATGAAAAAGTTTGGCGCAAAAGCTTTGGTAGATTCCCCCTCCCCCCACACACTTCCCTCCTACACATGGACATACAGCGTTTACACATGGCCGGGGATATTCCTTGGGGCTTATGCAGATCTTAGATATGAAAGAATTTGAGCTAAACGCTTGCCCAACACCGCAGTTTGGAAGGTAAACTTCTCTCACAAGGATTATCGAGAACCTTATATATTTTTTCTTTCTCTCCTGTATACTTAGAGCTTTCCGTCCTGGCGTTAAATAAAAAAAAATAAGAAGAAAATGTAAATGAAAATATAGGAAGAAAAAAAACTATCGGTAAGGCCATCTACAGAGAGCAAACATTTTTATGGGCAATCTGTACTGGCATAGGAAAAAATAGGAATATCATATATATATATATATATATATATAATACATATAGACACGTGTATATACGACGAAAGGAATTCGCAATATCAAGAAACGCCGGTCTATTAGAAGACCTCAAGAATTTAATGAAAAATTGTCCCATGAAAGTCTCATTGACGCTTTCCAATAAAAATAGGTCGTATAACTGAGTTTCATCAACACGCCACTGCATGCAGGTTAACAGTAGTGTCTAGTATCTATATCATTCTACTAATCGTTTTACCGTTGCAAACTCCAATCACGTGTCTGATCATTTCACAGCAGTATATTGATAAAAATCATTAACATCGATATTACAGTTTTGAGTTTCACAATATTATGTAACATTGTAATTTATAATTATTCAGGGTCACGATATATTTTGTGTTATTTTCATTATTTTAAGCGTGATTAAAGTATTTTGAAGCATTAGTCTAACTGAATAATTATCAACGACTATAAACTTAAAGTATTAGAGCAGTAAAATTACATAAGGCACGAGTATTGAAATACCGATTGATAAAAACCTAAAATGCTCATTTATGTTCTTCAGAAGCGATAGGAAGTAAAAATTAAATATCTGATACATAGTTTGCTAAAAAATGTTTTCAAAAATATATTGACAGTTATACATTTAAACACTCTGAGAACTTGATTGATTTATCGGAGAATAAAATATATTATAAAGAAATAATTAATTACAAGAACTATTTTTTCAGTTTAAAATTTATTTATATTACATAAATTTATATTTATTTTATGTTGCTTTTTAAAAACACATTCATAATATTATTTCGAAATGTATTAATACGTTTCAGAAAATGTCACAATAAACTATTGTAAAGGAAATTTGATGATTTCGAAATTACTTACAAGTTACAACATTTTATTTTATTTTTGCTGTAAAAAATTTATATTATAGTCGAAGAATGCTCATAATTTTTAATTTACATTTTTATTAAATTTATAAGTATCTATATATGTAGCCATTTATTTTTAATATGTATATTTCAATTTTTATTGATTTAAATAACTCATATAATGTTATTAAGATTTTTCTACTTTTACGCCATGAAGCAATACGAATAAATTATGTATATAAGTATCGAAAGCTGTCGTTTAAATTGTTTTCAAAATTGGATATTTATAAACAAATACAAAAACAAAAAAAAGTTAAGCATATTGCAAACATAATTAATAAAAAAGTTATGAGATATAATCTTAAATTAATGAAAGAAACACAAAATGATTACGCCCTTATTTGACGATAAAATCTTTTCTGTTTTATATAATGAAACTCTAAAACAGACTTTTTGTTACTGAAAAACAAAATCAGCTCATATAAACTTTTCACTTTTATAAGAATTAAGGTTCTTTGCTTATAGACTAATTTTTTTGATGTTCTTTACAACAAGTGATAATCCTAAACAGGATCAAGTATCCTCAGTCGGTACTTTTTTCATATTGTACATAATAACACTTGACTTTTCATTAGATTCAAGAGCTAACAGAATTTTAGATGTTTATCTTTTAGTAATTTATTTCTTTGTAACGTTATTTTTCATAACTTATTTTCTATTCTTTTTCAAAACAAATCTTATAAACTTAGTACTTACATAAAATATTAATGTTGTATTAATATTGAAAAAAATATATTTTTGAAAATGACGCGAAAAACGCACATACGGTACCTATATGTACAAATACACACTACGTATACCTACCCCACTTTAAGCCATCTCCCTTCGTAGATATATATATGTGTCTACAAAGTATGAACACATCGTGTCTACATAATGAATATTACGGGTGTGTGAGTGCACACTGCAGAGCCTTTTTTTCACATCCCTTTATTCTAATGTGAACATACAAAACACAATATATACTAACCGAGTTTACAACTCTGATAAACACGAACACCGCCATTTCTTTTGCTTGTTGAGTAAAAAAAAAAAAAAAAATGCTTATGGTATGCATCATGTTAAATGAAAAAAAAATGTTCAAACCATTTGACTTAAAGTGTCAAGGATAAAGGAAGCGACAACGGCGGTGGCTATGGTAAAACAAAAAGCGACCGCAGCCGTACACACGTGACATTATACTTGCGCATAAAGTTCAAAGTTCAAAGTTTCCAACAATCGACTGACATTTCAAAAGTATGTCGTTTATGTCTTACACGGTCGCGAGAAATTAAAATGTGTACATTATTATAATAATACGTCTCGGCGACATTACGCTGCGCTTTAGAGCTATTTGTGTTTAACGTACTAAAAGTCATCTGCGTATATCGTTTTCTGTCATTGTAGGTATATATACTATCCTCGCCCACAGTTACATACGCTCAACATTAATGATATATCCTAACTACAGACGGTCTGAACGATGGTGATGGTATTTAATCCAATTTTGTTTCCATTTTGTTGTCGTTACGCCGCCGCCGATTAGAATATATTTATATAATCGACAACTCACTATACTCAGTACCGCGTCTTACACGATTTTTTTTTTTATTGTCATTTTGCACGATTTTTATTTCTCTGCGCGCGTTCGTTAAACGATAAAATAAGCGTTATATGGTAGTGCAGTGGCGTGTGTATGTGTGGGGGCCGGGGGATTGTCCGTTCTCGTTGCAGAACAACACACACACGATCTTTTGTAATGTTATTTATTTTTTTGTTGTTTTTATAACGGGTCGTGCCTGCAGATACAAAGAACAACTACTAAAATTGACGGCAGGTAATAGCGGCGGCTGTGTTATGGTACAGACGCGATGAGAAAGGGTCGCTCGCGCAAATCGTTAATGCGCGCTTGGCCGAATGCACTATGTTGAGAGGGATGATGAGGCGATGGGGTGGTGACGCGCGTGTGGTACATGTACGATATTTCGGGCTAGTACACAAGTTAGGTAGTTGACTAGCTCGCGTGTGTGTGTGAGAATCAAGCAAAGTTACCGGGACGAGTGAGAGTGAGAGAAGTCGAGTGGAGAGAAGAGATGTCGGTGGTGGCGGAGATGTGTATGTGTGTGTGTGTACTGATGGCGAAGAAAGGAAAGCCGAGGGGGTTGCTTTTCACTCGGCGGCTTTTCCTCTTCCCGCGCGCGTATTTTTTCACCTCCCCACCGGTCACCGTAAAATCGATTCGACCGTGACGTCACCCTTTTATGTTACCAACGCCATTTTTGCCCCGTCCGCGTGTATAAACGCGTATTGTATACAACGACAGTGCGGTATACGTTTTGCCTCGTCGTCATCGTCGAGTCCCGAGTGAGCTTTTATCAAATTTACAACGACGACTAGAAAGAAAAAAAAATATAAAAAGCATCGCATACACACTCTTCATAGAAATGTACACGTACGACGTTATCACATATATAATAATATCATATATATAACGTCACCGCCGCCGTAATGAAATAATGTTCTCAGACGTTCATCGATCATCTGCGGTAAAACAATAATAATAATAATTCATATGTATCCCATATACTTACTGCTGTGCTGTCGGGACTTCATATACGACGGGTCGTTTCCATATATATTGTATATTACTGTACATAGCGTTCCGCCAGCCGACGCCAGTGTATGCAATGAAAGCGGCAAAAATTGTCGAAATATACACTCCTTTGGCGGAAAAATTCGTTTATTGTGTGTCTATGTTTACCGAGCTAAAGTTCTATTATACTCTTCTCTTCGAAAAAACTATCCCTTGGAAATCGGTAACGCGTGCAGTCACAAAAACATCATATCGACTGAATATTATTATTTATGCGCCTTTACCACATCAGCTTAATATAGGTATGTGTCCTATATAATAAAAATGCGTACAAAAAAACCCCACATACAGCACACATTATATCGTTCTAAGTTATAACATAAACTTACACACCAGGCCAACGCCGGTATTTTTATCAACCTGAAACTTTTTTTTTTATTATTTATGGTCTTACTTGCTGTTTTTGTCAGTTTTTATTTTTATACTACAAGTTATAACAGAAATTCACTCATATATACCTAGTATATTATAAATTATAATATTGTACACGAAAACTATTTTACCGGGTATAACTCAACCTAACCTAACCACGTATAGTGTATAGCGTAATACAACTTGATCGTAAAATATTATTTAATATATACACACACACATATATATATATATATATTGTATGCATATAAGTATATAAAAACTTCGTAAAGTTAGCATTTGTAAAATTGTAATTGTATAAAATGTTGTTAAAAATGTATTTTTAGCATTTAAAGGCGCTCCTTTATGAATGAAAAAAAATGTCCTACATTCCAACATGCGATTGAAATATTAATTTTGTAAGACTCTCTCAGAAAAATGTTAGAATATGAATAATATAAAAATTAAAAAGACATAATACGAAATTATGAACTCTGTACAAACACGACTGTTTTTATTATGCACAAAATATGTTATATAATATACACATTGATATATAACGTTGAACATATATTGAAATTTATTCTTACCTATATACCTGTACCTACTAAATCGTTCGAATCGGTAAATTCATACAAAATAATACTGTGTAAATTGGCATAATATATTGATCAATATCCTTACAACACAAGTGTATCGTCATTCCGTTAAAGCCTTAAATGTAACCTTAAATGTATACGAAGACCATGGCCACGCGTGTACACGATTGCGCTTCGTGTCAAAAGGAAATTGCTCACAAACTTTAGTCTTACTACGCAGTAATTCGGTGTAAAACAATTCGTTTGATTTCAAGTAAATACCTCGTGTGTGTAAGTGTAAACGAAACAATATACAAATCCGAGGGTATTTGATAGTTTGTTTTAGTTCACTGCTGCACGCCAAATATATTATAATATATGGTATAGTTGATTCAAGTTGTATGCGGGTATTCGTGTAGCGGAGAATAAAGACGAACGAGATTGTTTTCAAAACGGACACGTTTAAAGAAAATATTTTCAGTGATAATATATACATGCATATAACGACTGATTTTCGAATTTCGTGCAAAAATAAAATATAAAACCGTGTTTATACATTTACTTTTTGAAAATGTCGTCTTTGATAATCAGAACATAACATGAAATACTTAATCCCATTATTTTTCTTTGTCATTAAGAACCACAAATCAACGAGTTTGATTACCTCGTAAATAAAAATATTATTGCCAAGCAATAACGATTTATCAAAAAATACTGGTATGTGTATATATATATATATATATATATATATATATATATATATATATATCAACAAAATTGATATAACTTATTAATTACGTAGTATTTTCATTATTCAAATGCCTTAAAATTAAGAAAACAATTATCGTTCTGTTTATCCCGATCAAAATCTAAATTATCTAATGTTTAAGTAATTACTTTTTAAAATGAATATTTACTTTTTTATTAATTTTTATTTTTCGTAATTCCTAGCAAGGTCGTTTTGCGGGTCTTTATGTAAATTAACACAAAAGGAATAAAAAAAACTCTTTGATGGCGATATTTTATCAATTCTTAAAATATGAGAATACCTATAGAATATATATATATAGTATAGTGTACACAATATACACGCGTATCAATAGTCTATTCAAAATCACCAAGGTCGCAATATATAATATCTGAAAAATAAATATAGTTTGTATTAATTACAACGAATTAAAGCAAGTATAATGTTCAATATTTATATATTACTATATTATGTATAATACAGCCATACAGGTACTTGATATGATCCGTGTACACACGCACACATTTCATCACCCTGCAGGTACACAATATTTTTTAAACATATATAGGTAAATGTTTGGTTAAGTGTATAGTAGCGTGTATTGAATGCCTATATCGTATCGCCTAGACTATAATATTTTTAGTCTAATTGCATAAAGTCGATATTATTAATATTTTCTCGATGATTTCAGATATAAGTATGAATATGCAGCGCATTTATAGGCGTTTGCACACACACGTGATCTCGTCGAAGAATAAAATTATAGATACAAAATCGTACAAAATGATTTTTTTTTATTCTCAAACGCAAAAGAACGATATCGTACATTTTTTACAATGAACCGTACTTATTTCTGCAGCCTCGCCGGTTATAACAGCTGCATTATGTATTGTTATGATATACCGTGGAGGTATCAGCTGACTAATCACTAATGCGACTTGTAATTTATTTTTTCGACCCTCCAGTAAAATATATATTATATTCGGGGCGCGGACGAAAGAAATATTATAACAGTTCGTATATAAAAGTATATCACGTCGGTTGCGGGAAATTCGACGTGAAGCTCTCTATATATACATTATGTATTGCCTGTGTGGTGACGGAGATGGTGGGAATGGACGCGAGGGAAGGTCGCTGGTGGTTTTTACGAGTTTGGAAAACGCGTTCGATTTGTGGCTGGCGATGGTCCCCGTAACGCGTACGTGTTTTTAATGTGTTTTTTTTAAGAGAATTGAACAGACGCGTACGTGCAGCGAGTACGATTGAGTGTGTGTGTGTGTGTGTGTGTGTGTGTGTGTGTGTGTGTGT
>JACXSJ010003263.1:0-26845 GCA_014851325.1 Pentalonia nigronervosa
TCCTCAAAACCCTTTTAATTATATTACTACAATCAATTAAACGTTGACGTTTTACTATCAACTCATTTCGTAAAGACGGCCATTGTTTTCTCACTATATATCCTCTGGTCACACTCTGCAGTTTAAGGGTTACAGTTTTAAGTTGTAGATATTTTTGTCTTTGTTGCTTCATTGCTTTCATAGCACGGAATCGGTTTTGCAAAATGATAACAGATCTTTTTAAATCAAGAAATTTAATGCGGTCTTCTGTTAACGGAAGATTACTTCTGAGAGCTCTTTTAATTATACTACTACAGATGGTTAAACGTGTTTTATTAGCTTGTAACTTTATGCGTAACGAAAACCATTGTTTTCTAACAATGTAACCTCTAGTTACAGCCTGCAATTTGAGTGCACACATTTTAAGTTTTAAATAGTGTTTCTTTTGTTTTATCATGGCTTGTTTTGCTCTAAATCTTTGTTGTATGATTATTGTGCTTTTCTTTAACATCATAAATTTTTTCATCTCTACTTTCATCAGATTATTTGCCCTAAATCTTCTTTGAATGGTCAATGTTACACGCATTAATTTTTTATAATACAATTCATCTTCAGTGGGTGGCAAGTTTTTTATTAGATAGCGCTTAATAATGTTGATGGCATTAATTCGATTAGTTTTTTCAATTATAAGAGAATTTTTTATTTGCGACCAGTTTTTTCTTATTATAAAACCACGATACACTTTTTGAATTAGTAAAGCTGATTGTTTAGCTTTTATATATTTTTGTCGATCTCTTTCCATTGCAATTTTGGATCTAAATTTTCTTTGAACAAACACTGTAGTTCTTCTTAAAATTATAAATTGTTTTCGATCTTCGGTTAAAAGTTTAAGTTTATTTTGGAGATATTGTTTGATTTTAGTTGACGCTAGATGTAACTTTTCACGGTTTTCAATCAATTCGACTTTTTTATGTGGCCAATGTTTTCTGGTCAAATAACCACGGATAATAGCTTGTATTTTAGCAGCTGCTAAGTGACGTTTAAAAGTTTGCTTAGTTCTAATCCTTTTTATAATTACTAATTTGAGTTTATTGTTTTGCCACCAACGTTGAATTGTTTTTGCTGCTTTATTGTATCGAGGAGTTATATACTTATAAATTAATTGCCAGAAAAGTGATAATATTTTTTCTCTGTGACCATTCACAATATCACGAGTACTTATATTTCCTTCAATACTAATATGTTCAGATATTCGTGTTAACGCCAAATTTACATTGTGAATTTTTTGCAGTTTCGATATAGCAGGTAGTCTTAGTTTCTGAGACAATGGTTCTCCTTTAAACAAAATTTCTGCAATTTTAGTGATTCTGGTGCCATCTCTAAGGTCATTTAATGACTTAACAGCATAATTAACTTCATCCAAATGGGTTTGTTTATGGGTCAAATTATAGTCAATACTACGTAGCCGTCGATTTATGTCTCCATTTGTTGTTACCATGTCTGCACAGAATCCCATCAAGAAATCATAGCTACTCTGTAAATAAAAAAAATATTTGCTTTGTGACCATATTAAATAATTTATAATTACACTCACTTTATATAGAGAATCTATTTTGAATAGACATGGATTATGTCTAATTAGTTGTTGTTTCTTAGCACAGTCCAAAAAATACACAAGCATAAATATTTTTCTCAAGATAAATTTTTTCATGGCGATCTGCAATGTGAAACATATTTTTTGTCAAAAAAGAATGAAATTATATTTTAAATATTTTTCTATACATTGTATGTGGGAAGGTTCACTTGAAGAACAGTAGATTTGGTGAACTTTTGTTTAATGAAATCATTATTAAACAAATTTTTACGTATGAACCATCCAAGACCATCTAAATCATGAGATCCAGAATTTACATGAATTATTTGACCATACACTGCTTCCAAACCAATTCGTAACCACAGTGGATTATAGCATTTTAACAGATCCAAAATTTTTTTCTTTAAATCTAACAAAAAACATTAAATATAACAATTAAATATACTAACAATTTTAACATTAAACAAAATCTCACTTAAGTCCAAATGTATTTGACGATCTTCTCGTACAGTTATGAAATCTTTTTCTATTAATATGGTCAATTTTGATAAAACAGTTGCCACATTTGTAGATGTAATAAGATTTGATGTTGCTTTCCGTAATGCACACCATTTTTGTGGAGACTGTTTGTATATTTGTGATACAAACAAATCTTTTTGTGTAGCAAATTGCACAGGCTTATTTCTATGGGTTGTCTTGAATGCCTCTTCCCAAGCCGCTGCAGCTTGCTTCAAGTCATCTAATTGTTCTTCATCTGCCAACTTATCAGTAGGCATTAGTAATGCATTTAACCATCGAATCATGTCAGATTCTTGGCGATCTAACCATTCAGCTTCATAGTATTGAGACCTAAAATACAAATATGCACAATATTCATATTTACCATCAATAAAATTATATTTTGAGTTACAAACAACTAAAATATGTTATATTAATTATACATATTATTTAAAATAAATTAAATTAGATTTATGCTTAACATACATTTTTAAAAATGGATCTTCAGCATTATTGTGATATACTAGTTCTGGATTTGCTAAACACTTGAGGTATTGATCACATTTATCTAATTTTGGAGTTCTCAAATTTTTACTTCGTGGACTAAGAATATCTTAAAAAAATAATTATTAGTAGATATATTGTTTTAAATAATGCGCTATTTAAACCATTTAATAAATATAATAAAATATATTTACTTATAAGTTATAACTTACTGTATTGTTTCAATCTATTTTTAGAAATTATTGATGATTTTGGGCTACATTTGTAATGAGGAGAATTTTTAATAACAATTGATGACCTTTTGGACTTTGTATTGCTTGAAATATTTCCTAAAACATGAAAAATTATAAATATAATTAATTGTAATTTAAAAAGTAACATTAATATTGAGTTATTTTGTAAATTTACTTGTATGATGCATAGGCGTAAGAGTGGTAGTCCAATCATGAATTTTTGATATGTTGAAGGATTGTTCAACTTTTAGAGGCAATGCAAATTGTTTTGGACTTAAATTTTTGATAAAAGTCGCACTATCTATATTTAATTTATTCTTTGGTATTTCTCTAAATTTCTCACAAAGGTTTACAGATACTCTAGTTGGTTTTCTATTGTCAGGAGTGTAGGTTTTAGCAGCAGTTGAAGCATCTATTGGCTTAAATGGTGATGTGTTGAATGAAGTAGAAGTCATGTTTTCATCAGCTGTATCGAAACTAATAAATTTTTTTGTAGTACTGAATGGAGAAATTAAGTTTTCAGTATTTTTTAATGGGGTCAAAAAAAAATCATCAAATGGAGAATTAGTGGTAATTAATTTATTGAGTGATTCATCTAGTGAATCGTCAGTCATGTCACAATTTTCATTTTGGGTATTTAAGGGATTACTGAATGTGGAATATTGAAGATTTTTATCTGAATGTTTAACACTGTGTTCAAAACTAGTAAAGTTTGTATCATGTCCAACCATGTTGTTTTCCAAATTTGGAATATTTTCTTTTTCTCCAACTAAATAAGTTTGGCGTCTCATAGGGGATCCTAAAGTTTCTGCATGAATTGCTTCAGATATTTTTGTAGCATTATCAACTAAAAGAACTCTCTCTGATACACAGTTAAGAAATCTTGTTTTATTCAAAACTTTTTTGTTTAGATCACTATTAAATTTATTTTTAGCCAAATTTGAATTTTTGAACTTTGCTAATGTTACAGAAGCGCCCTGAAAAATAAATTATAAAATATTAAATTAATAAAATAAAAACTAATATTAAGATAAAACCAATACTTACAGATAAAAACACACAACTTACTTTTAATTTCTTATGTAAAGGATCAATACAATTTCCAAAAATAACAAAATCATATTTTCTGTTGTTATCTACTTGTTCAATTTTAATCAATTTACGCATGTTCCCATATTCAGTTGGTTGCCAAGTAATTGATAGCTTACGTTGTGAATTTGGTTGTAAGGTGAATTCATAAACATCAAAATATATACCATCATTTGAAGAAGGTAAAACAAACTGTAAAAATTAAATTTAAATAAAACAATAAATAAGAGGGTTTAATTTAATTATATTAAATATAAAAAAGGAATATTTACCTGTCTAGGTTTGTCAAGCAAATTAACAACTGTTAAAAATCTAATGGCTGTTTCTTTAATCCTTATGTTTGAAAATTCTACTTGAGTCTGCTTTTGAAATGGTGCTAATACCAAAGAATACTCAAGTACAGTATTTGCTTCATCTTTGTGCTCTGATTTAAATTTCACAGGAGGTGAAAATTCAGTCTAAAAGCAATTAACACAATTTTATCCAATTAAATTTCAAATATGACTTATTTTATTAAAAATATTTAAGTTTAATATAAAATTATTAAGTTATAACTTGACCTACAAATATTTAGTTTATTTATAATTATTATACTAAACATCTTACAAAAATCAATATATAAACCTATTAAATTCTAGATTTTTTTTTGTGATTAAGATTAGATAACAACCTTTAATGTCATATTGTTTTTTAATTGCTATTCTTAACAGTAATAAATAGGGTTCAGATTTTTAAGTTTTATTGAGGGAATGCAGAGTATAAGAGTAAAATATAAATGATTCGTTTAATACAGAGTTTACAGGAAATAGTTTATTTTGAATATTTTAGAGATTAAGGAGCATTTATTTCCTTGCATATATTAGAATAATTTACAAATTGCAAAAAAAAAAGATGCTTACATATTTTAGTTTTTAATTATAATTTGGTGACCTACCTTTATAGTTTATTTTCATCATTTACCATTACCATTACAATGAAAATAAAGTAAGGTACATTAATGAATTTGTATTTTATTTTGATAAAAATGCATATTTTTGTTAAAAAAAAAAAAAAAAAAATGGCACTAAGCTTATTCATTGATTATTTTTGCATATGTATATCTCATTTTTAACAGAATATAAGATCGCATGTATTTTTTAGATAATATTAGTTCCTATCATATTTCAACATTTTTTCTACATAAAAATCCCTCCTTCATTGTGTCATGTAAGTAGTAATATAATTTTAAATACTGATCGTATAAATAATTAACATAGACTTTATAATTAATTAATTATTCTAATGAATTACCTAAGTTATAAAAATAATTTAATTTAGTAAACAGATTATATTAAATAAATACTAAGAAATTATGATTGACATTGAAAAACTAAAAATAACAGAAAAAAGATTTTAAATAAAATACATATATTATAAAGTAAATACAACACTATAGGAATAAAATATAATAAAACAAACAATTTAAAATTAATCTTAACATAGTAACTCTTCAGCTGTCACTAATACTAAGAAATAATACTTTTGTAATTTTTTAATTTTCATTCTTGTCAAAGTTTTAACAGGTTACAGCTTTGACTTTTGATACAATACACAATTTTTAATTTACTTTATAAATAGGAATTATTTATAAGCATTATTTAGATTCTTAGCGGAACAATGAATGTATTGATTTTACTATATGTTTTTTTTTTTGTGTATATAATAAGATAATTAGTCAATAATGCTTTGATTTTTAACTTTGAGGGCGATTTTGTTAGCAAATTGGATCTAGTTGGTACTTTTGAAAGGTAAAAATTAAAAATTTAAGGTAATTTTAAAATTGTTGAGAAAAACAAAAAAAAAAAAATTAGTAAAAACGAGAATTTTTATTTAAAACCAGTCTAAACGAATAACCATAGATACTTCAAACTTTTACTAAATGCTTATATTAATATTTTCTGTAAATGATATAATTTTCAAAAGATTTTGTCTTTTTTATTAAGTTTTTTAAAAGCTTGAGAAATTTTTGATTTTTTTTTTAGTTATTACGGATGAATAATTTTTTGTTTGATAAAAATGTTTAAAAACTTAATACAAGTTCCTTCATTTATTATTAAAAATTATGGAAAATAAATGGACACAATATTTTTTTATAAGTGTTTAAACACTTAGGATTATGATAAAAATCATCTTTAATACAAGATTCCTCATAAGTTGTTATTATAGCAATTTCAAAATTTTTACAAAATTCATCAAAATTTACAAATTAGTCCAAAATTTATGAAATGTTAATTTTTTTAGTGGGTATGTAATTTACTCTTATATTGGTTATCAAATTTATGGTTCAAAATTACTTTGTACATGCCCTATAATTTATAAATATGAATTGAAAACATTTGCGTGGATATTAAAATTAGAAACTATTAAGGTATTATACTAAAAATTTAAATTATTTGCATAGGTATCTGTGTCAATTTTCTAACTAAAAAAATGGTGAAACAAGATTAATTTGATAATACAATTTTGTTATGTAGTGCATTAGTCTCTGAAAAGCTACGAGTATTGTGACAAATTTGTAATTGTAACATGTTTGACAGATATTAATACATGGTAACATGGACATATTGAACAGTAAGAAATAAATATGTTCAAAAAAAAAAATCAAACTAGACTATATCAAGAAGACCAACAATAAGGGGCTTAATGTAGTTAATTTTAACAAGATCTAAAACATGTTTGATCTTATACTCAAAGACTGGTCCTATGAATTCAAATTGATAGAGAGATAGAGGGCACTGGTAATAGTTTAAATTATAACAATGTACATAATTTGATGTATTTATAACTAAGTGTATATATTGGACACTAAGTAACTTATTAGCACTCTCTATTTCAGCCTATGGTGAGTAAATTTTAGAAAAATATGTAGGAGTAATCTATGAGGATTGGAAGTCTCAAAATCTAAGCTCTCGATCTTTTTATTATATAAGATCATTAACTATTATTTTATAAATCTGTATAAAAAATAAGTTTGGTTAAAAAGTTTTCTAATTATTAACAATTTTCTTTGTTTATCATACAATTATTATAACTGTTAAAACAGTTGAATATTCATAGTTTTACAATTTAGGCATATTGTATATTTTTATTAATAAATAAAAATATAAGTCAAAATCTAGTTTATTATTTATATATCTGTATACATGAATGAGTTTTATTTATGTTGTGTGTAGGTCTGAAAGAGAAAATAATCATTGCACTGATATCTTCTTAAATTTCATGAATAAAAAATGAGTCAAAGCTACCGCAGGGTGAAAAATATGAATTAATATATTTAAAGACATATTACTTGTATCATCTCTGAGTTCTAGAGCAGTGGTTCCCAACCTTTTTATTCTATACACTCTCGTAAATTTTTAAAAAAATCTCACGCCTTCCAACCCTTCTTTAAATTAGAATTAAAAAGACCCTTTTTTTTATATTATATAATAATGTTATACTTATTAATATTACATTAGCTGGATAGAGGTCAATCATTACAAAATACTCATAAAATTATTATCAATGGTCGTTCAAAGATTAATTTATTGTTTTCAATTTTATAAATAAAATATTTCTTGTTACTTTATCATCACTAAATCCCCCCCCCACCAAGCAGTATCAAAATTTCCCCCTAGGGGAATTCCCCCCAGTTGGGAACCACTGTTCTAGAGTATATGATACAATCTCTTCAAAAATGATGCATAATTTTTGAATTATAGTGACACTTCAACCTACACTATTTGAAGTACATCAGTATTTTATAAATAGTTAAGAAAATCTTTATTATTCAAAAAACAATTATACTTCATTAAACAAACTATTAAATGGAAATTTTTTTTCCCTTTATAAATATAACCTCCACAATATTTACGAGTACTTAAATCTCATTCTCTTAGAAAATATTATCCTTTCACATCATTAAAATAGGTATCAACTTTGATAGAACTGATTTTACACTAAACTTTACATTCAAATCTGTTTATTATATTAAATGGTTAATTATAACGGTATTACAGTAATAACAGATGTAATGATATTTAGTCTGGACCACCTGCATACAAATCCGGTGCTGAAAAAACTTTTGAAAATTATTGAATACAGATCAGAATACTTACAACAAATTGAGACATCTTGACAGTTACTGAATGCGAATCTTAAAAACGATTGGGATTAAACTTCAGCAGGATCGTGGAAGTTGCGTTGTTTTACGACTGAGTGACAGGTCGTTTCAAATACATCGTCACAAATCTAGCATTAATAATATTAATAGAAAACAATCTATATCAAAACAAAACGTCACGACTCTATTCAGTCATTCGGTGGAGTACTAGACCGACCACTACGTCAAACAATTAAAAATTAAAACGGAAAGAAATCAAATTCATAAGAGTACAGCCGCCGAAGAAAAAACCGTTAAAATTAAGCCGCTGTAGTTGCTTGTTGTCGTCGTCGAGAGTAGTTATGATCGGGTCCATTGTCCAATGACCGTACGGGCGGTTCATCAATCCGACAAACAGCACTGAATACTGATAGGATGCCGCAGTGTAGCCAACGAGCTTTGCTGTATTCGAGTCAGTTGTCCCGATTGTGTTATCACGCAAACGTAGATCATGATAACAGTAAAGTTGATACCCCGACGACTGTAAGTTGTTCGACGAGCGTCTTGAGACCATGGAGAATATATATTTTTACATTATCTATGCTAGAGACAGCACAATAGCAAAAATCTAATCAATTATCATATCTTATTTCTTATCATTTATCATAATATTATAATTGTTTTAAATGTTTTAGTGCCAAAACTTTTTTGAATATTTTTAATAGTTATATTTTTATATTTGTGAATTTTAATTTAATTATATTAGAGTACGCGCATTGTAATAACAAGTTTAGTAAAAAATACCATTTATTTAGGCATATAATATTACATATGGAGGGACGCATCATCAAATCTTTAAGAAAATTAAATGATGTGGAAATGAAATTAGACTCAATTAATATAAATTTTGTTTCATTTTAGGTTATATATTTTTCTTGAATTTTTTACTCTCAAACTTTATGAAATTAATATTTTGATTAATTATTTATAGAGTTTAAAGAATGAAAATATAATAAGGAGTTAAGTATTTTATCACGATATGTTAAATAAAGGGGAATACGATATAACAAAGACAAAACTGTAGCAATGAGTATATATTATTGCCATCATTCAGGAGTATTCTCAAGCAAAAATACTGGAAAACGTGCCATATAATGATTGGGTCATGTAAAATAGGTAAGTGTCAAAGTTATTAGTATAATTATAAATTATTCCTAATGTTAAACATTCAATAATATACAATTAAAATGTTATTATTATTTGTACCTACTTGTTTTCAATATCTTATTCTAAGATGATAAATCCTATCTATTGTCTATTTCTCTAATAACAAATGATGAATGTTAATGCTATGTTTGTTATTCTTTAGTTAAAATTGTATTTAATAACATTTTAGATAAAGTCTGTCATTCATACATACAAGCAGTAATTAAAGGCTGTGGAAATGTGGATATTAAATATTGCAAAACACATAGAGAGCATTACAATGAAGTAAAATATCTTCTCATCCCTAAGAAAATCCAAGAAACAATTGCTGGTAAATAGTGTCTTTTATTTGTATATTAAATAACACTTTTAAGATAATATTACTATATTGTTTATCCAGACAAAATAAAAAGTGGATTCTCCCAAATGTAATAATTGACCACCTCCATGACGATTTTGATTATAATATTGAAAATAAAAAACTTGTAACTCAAAAAGATGTTTATAATATTTCTTCCTAGTGTGGAAGGGTTATACATTATATTAACGCCATTAACAATCATCATCTTTCTGCAGCTCAAATTCATAGTTTCAATATTAATAAAATGTCAACAATTATTTGGACTATGAAATCTGAATCAAAAGAATATGAGTATTTGGTAAAGAAACGTGAACCATGTACATACAAGGTTTTGTGTCGGATTTAAAATCTGTGTACATTTATTCTCATGTACATGTTACGATTATAGAATTAAAAATAATATGTATAAGCATATCCATGCTGTGAATATTAATATGAATGATGACCATAATATTAATATTCAAACTATTTGTTCCAATCCAATTGAGAACAATGAAATTTGCATAAAAATGTCGAGTGTATAGCAAATTACTGTTCCGTCTACAGAAAGTATTGCAAACAAAATGCAACAACTTTATAGTATATTTGGGTAAATTAAACAATGAATAGCTGCAAAAAATTAATTTATTGTTAGATTCAAATTTAAAAATATACAAGTAGGAAGGCAATGCTGCTATTTCATTAAATGAAAATAGTAAACTAGTAAATAAAAATGTTGAAAAACAGTTACAATTTTTTTCAACAAAAAAACTTAAATTGAAATTACCTGAGGTACAACGATTAAATAAGCCAACATTAAGAATAAGACAACAAATAATAGACAATTTAAATGGTACAGACGAGTCTTCTTATGTTCATAATGATCCACATTTTGACCATTCATATTATGAACAATAATTCATTAACTTAACTTGTAATTTAATAATAATTTTTATAAGCTACATTTATTTTTAATTTTTTGTAAACAAATTATAATACAACAATGAACATTTTATGTTGTATTTGCTAACAATTATGTTATTATAATCTTTAATTTTTTTATTTGTGTTTAACACTTAAATATAGAATATGACAATAAGGTATGTTTTCCTTGCAAGAACAGATGCTTTGTCACTAGGTAACATGCATTTTATATGTAACTGTTTTTCTACTTGCGTTTAACGCAGGACATCAGTGAACGATACAGTGTATCCGGCCTCACTACTAATCTGGACTAATGCTGGATTCAAATATCCTGCATTTGCATACAAAAAAAATTATTTTTTCTTTAATTGAGGATGAAATTTTAATTGAATTTGTTTAACAAAATAATGAAATTTTTAATAGTGCTCACCCTAAACATAAAGATGTTTATTATAAAGAAAAAATTTAGAAACATATTACAGAAAAAGTCGATTGGACTAGTTATGTAAAAAATTATAATTTAATTAATTATTAATTATATATGTTTACAAACAAAATATTTATTAATTATTACTAAATAAATGTATACTATTTAATCTAATTTTTTAATTTATATTTTAATAATTTTAATTTTATTTATAAATATAAGGCAATACAAATATCATATTTATGCTTTTAAATTATGGAACTTTAAAATAGTTAAATTTTTTCATAGATGAAGACTGCATAAAAAGGTGGAGAAACATCAGAAATACATACGTGAAACAGAAAAAAAAAACTGTCAACTTGGTCAGTTATTACTGAAAAATTAAATAGGACACTGTCACAGTATCTTTTATGGATTCAGTTGAATACAAAAAAAGGTGACAATCTATATGTTTTATTTAATAAGTAATGTACTAAAATAAAGTTTAAAAATTTTAGGACTACATCAAATGTAGATTATCAAGTAAATGATAATTCATTGTCAACTGTTGAAGACTGAGATAATACACAAATGGATGAAGATATATTTGAATCTCCAAATACATCTTCAGATTTACTATCAACATTGTACAGATGAAAACAAATCAGGTCCAAAGATGATAAAATTAGTAAAATTTTATCAAAAAAATCAAAAGAAAGAAACATTTTATTATCTAAAATCCAAGCCCAAAATAAAAGATATCAACAATCAACACGAGGATAGTAATGATTAGTTTTTGAAAAGTATTTCCACAACCATAAATAAACTACCACAAAGTGCCATAAATGAAGCAAAGCTGCAAATTTTCACTTTGTTCAGCCAATTAGAAGACAAATATTATAACTTTCAACAACTACCTCAATATTACGATTATAATTGTTCACCTTAACAGAATGACGTGGCACCAAGTTCTTTGCCAGCTAATTAATCATCATCGCATTAATTTGTACAGTACAATTATAAAAAAGATAATTGATTGTTACTATTGTTATCATTAATGTTAATTAATAATATTTTTTCCATCATTTTAAAAGTTGACTATTTTTATTTTTACTAGTAGATGTATTAAAAAGTATATTATTTTGTTAATTTTGCTATGAATTTTAATAATTATTAATTTTTAAACTATAGTTTCTATTTAGGCATACCTATTTTGAAAGATAGAAATACTTTCTTTTTTGAAGAAACCAAAAGATTATTTATAATATATTCAGAGTTTTTGTCTAAATATAAAACCAATTATTTTTATCAATTTAATTAAACTATACTATATGTTAGTCAATATCAATTTAAGATATTTTAAAATTATTATATTGATCATGAATAACAGAAAAACCAAAAACGTTTAAATTTATACAATTAAGGAATTATACATGGTATGGATTTTATTAATTACCCACCAAGACAGAGCTAAATACAATTTTACAAATAACATATATAGATATAAAAACACTATATTAATTTTAATTAAAAGTAGGAATGCATTAAATTGTATAAATAATATTAATTAGAAATCTGAAAACATGATAGATATATGATATTATTTTAGTTCGTATTATTCATGCTTGCCACGGTACTGCTTTTTAATTAGTGGAGTAATCCTTGAAAATATCTCTTACCACAAGGCTTTCTGAACTCAAAAGCCCCCTTTTCATGTTCCAAAGGTGTCATGTTGCCTTGAGAATTAGGTTAAATTGATGATAAATTTTTCCATTTTTTTTCTAAGTAGTAATATTGTAACATGTTATGTAAAAAACATGTTACAATTATCAAGTCATTACAAGTATTTGGACTGACATTTATTGGTTGATAGAACACTCTAAATATCTGGCTCAACAGACCAAAAGCATTTTCTGTCAATTGTCTAGTACAACTGAGATTATAATTAAATATAGTCTTTCCACTACCTTCTCTTGCCGATTTTTGTGAAAATGATCTTAAAATATATTTATATAATCTGAATGCTTGGTCACCAAGTATTATATGAGGTGCTACTAAATTTATATTGGGAAGTGCATAATCCTTTGAAAATTTGAACATATAATTTAAAATTTGCAGTTCCACATTTTATTTCAAAAATATAGCAATAAATTTATAGTTTACGTCAACCATTGTCAATAATACAATAGAAAAATAATTTTTCTTATTAAAATACAATAAACCTGAATTATTAGGAAATCAGATTCGTCAATCTCAAGAATACAGTTTGGAAAGTTCTATTTGGTGTAAAATTCTTCAGTTTTAACTTTGTAGTTGATAGTACTTGGATTTGGCAAAAATAATGGCATTAACATTTGTTATAATACTGCCAACATTTCTTTTACTATTACATTAATATAGCTATAAGAAATTCGGAAAGCAAATGACTAAGACTGAATAGATTCACCTGTAGCCATTTATCTGAAACATAAGATTTAAAAAAAAAATTGGCTTTCTGTATTTGTAAGCTGTATGTTAAATTATTAGTTAGAAAATTAATTTTGCATACTTACCTAGGTATTTGCATTAATAAATTAGTAAAATTGAAAAAGTATTTCAATACATGTAAGTATATTTATATTTATATTTGTTCTTAATACTATTTCCTAAAAAGTATTTACCTTAAAGTTACTGTCAATTTTTCGTAGTGAGATATTGGTTTAGGTACTTGCATAATTGGCTCCTTTACAAGATCTTTTTTGGCCAATGATAGAATAAAATAAAATTTTTCTCTATTTACACGAAAAAATTATTGAAATTTAATTTCATTCTTAACCCGTCATTGCTCACATGTGAAAATTTCCTTCACATTGTTTTTAAAATGAGAACCACTAGTTTGCTCGTAGTTGTATTTCCCCAGAATCCATAGTACCCTATAAGAAACTAATGAAAAATAGATTTATCGATAAACGACAACTTCATTATTCCGAAAATAATTAGTTGTGTTGTGTGAGCGAAACTGTACGCGCAAGTAACAGCATTAAAATTATTCACTTAAATTAATATAAACATTTTTGTTTTTATTCGTTTGGTTGTTTATTTTTTTTATTGTTTTATTATTTTAAATTTATCTTAAATATGAGTCAATTAATTTCCTCATGGTTAGATGAAATTATAATATTCTGTAGCAAGAATAAGTTGCAGAAGGCCTTTGACCATATTTTTCACATTTATGAATATTGCCGGTATAAACAACCAAATTATTTATAAAGCCAATACCAGATACTATTATTAGTAGACATAATTTTTTTAAATCTCTCGGACAAGATTTATGTAAACCATTTATGGTACAAAGACTAAATACTAAAAATTTGCCTTTTAATTTAAGAAAAATAATAAATCGTTTTACCGGTCAATACCAACTCAAGAGAACACAAGATCTACAGAAAGAGTAAAATGCGCTTACTGCCCAGCAAGAAAAAATCGGTATACTGTGGTAAGTAAAAACATTACTGATACTCAAATAATAATTATAATAATGATTTGATATTTTATAGGTAAAATATGCAAGGTGCTCGGTGCAACTACGTAAAGAACATCATTAGCCTTCTATAATTTGTGCAATGGAAATAATGACGATTTGAATTTAAATTATTAGTTTGTATATGTTTGTCTAATAGTTTACAAGTTTTATTAAATAACAGTTTACGATATTGCATTTTATACATTGTATATGGAATATAGATAATTATAATCATTTTTATTATATTAATTAAAAACATTACTTTTTTTTTATTTCATGTTAGTTTATTAATTATACTATATTATTATATGTTTATTTGTGCCCAGATTATTACTTTTATGACAAAATATACCTAATGAGCGAATCGCTCTACGCGCGAGTAACGGTGTTAGATTATATACGCGAGTCATGACGGGTTAAAGAGATGTCCTTCAATCAATTGATTAAAAAATCCTTCTGTTTTCCTCGTAGGAACTAAACCGTTGAATGCATTTCTCTGCTTGAGAATCATTCTTAGTAGTAATTCTTCTTTAAATTCTGATTTTTCTCTAATCATTTCGCAAATAATAATATTATTATTCAAAATCAATTGTCGTTGCATCGTGATGAAGATTTTTGAAAAAACCTACGTACACAATAGATGAAGGTTTCAAGCACCATGATGGAATTTCAGTAAACGCAATTTGATTGAAAAAACGAAAACTACTGCGTCAAGACGCATCGGACAAAACGAGTGTACTTTGCGTCTGAACTGGACATTGCGTCTTTAGACGCCTCATTTATATGCGTTTGGAGATTGCAGGGAAAACGCACCTTTATAGTTTTTAGATGATAATGAATTTATTTTATTCGATTTATAATAACTGATAAGAAATACAATATAATAATTGATAAGATATTAGCTCTTGTGCTGTCTCTAAACGCTTGTATAGTTTGCGTCCTTATCATATCAAATGCTCTTGATGTAAAATGTAAATAATATGTATTTAATTGTTTGCGCATTCGCTACCTTAAAAATCAATTCATTCGATTCCTCAACGATTATGACTATTCACAATTCAGTATTCAGTTATCAAAAGACTCTCCGCTGCCCACTTGTAAGTGGTATGCGTTGTTCAACAATTACATTTTATAATATAATATCTACCTAGTTTTGTTACTCTACTACTACTAATTTTCCTTGTAGTTTAGGTTAAGAATTATCGCCTCTAGTCAGTGGTTATAAGGTAGTACTATAAGGATATTGATTGTCTGAACCATTTATTTAGACGCCCAAAACTGTGTTCTGTTGATACGCTGTTAATGCTTAATCGATTATAATCAGTCACATCAATTATGTTCAAAAACGAATTCCGTGTCAAATCGAGTGCTCCGCTAAAAGGCGCCGATCAGTAAATGCTTTGATTTTTGCGAATAACTAGATTTTGTTGGTATTATTTTAATTAATAATTGTATTGTGATTTTAGAAAGAAATTCAAATCAACAATTTGCAAATGTTTTAACTTAACCATTGAAACGTTGGATGAATTTTTGAATCATAAGCAATTGTCACTGATGAAAGTTATAACCTGCACCAATGATATAGTCAAGATTTATTGTGCTCAAGAAGTTGCATTAGTTTTTGATTTTAAAGGCAAATATTATCCAACATTGTTCATGGTATGGTCATTTTCTCACATTGTCCCCAGATTAATATTACACGAGAATTTAAAATCCAAAATCAATTCATCTACAGAACTAACTATAAAAGATTTAAGTGCTATAAATAATGATCATCTACTAATTCCGTTGCCTGTTGATCAATGTGTGAGTATGTGTACCAATTTATGTGAAAAAATTATTGCTATTGGGTACTTGATACTTGATGGTAATACCATCAAAAACCACGAAAAGAACAAAGATATCTGTTTAAAAGTGTTACATTATCACAAAGATGAACTTTTTAGATCTAACATATTAAATATTATTCCTGATATAATTTCAACAATGGAACGTTCTTTTAAAAATGCACCTGAATTAAAAGATGATATACCAAATCAGTTAGAAGATACCCGAACTGGTATTGAAAAAATGGATGAATTGCTAATGACATGTTCTCTAAAAGCATTAAAACATTCTATTAAAAAAGAAATGCTGCCTATTTTAGCTAGTACATTTTATAAGAAATATGTAATGTCATTTTGTCCAGAAGGAGTAGAATTAGATATTAAAAAGACTAGTTTCAAAAAGTTGTCAACGTTTTTACAGTTATTGGATGTAGAATGTATAATAAAATTTAATGTTGGTAGTAATGGAATTGCAGAAATAACCCAGGTCATTCATAATAATAGCAAATTTCAAGAAATAAATATTGAAGAAAATTCCGAGTTGAAAGAAAATGATGATCAATATACACCTCCAGTAAAAGAAATTTATATAGTGACACCAGGTTTACAACCTATATTTTCCGAATTTCTTTGTCGGTTTGTTAATATTTTTTAAAACTATCAATTGATAACATTTTTAATAAACATTTTTTTAGGAAAGGAGATGAGTTACCATTATCATCTATTCGAAGATATGTTACAGAATATATTAAGAAATATGAATTACAAGATAAAACAGACCCTTCGTATGTATTTTTTTTATTTTTACTAGTTATATTGATGATAATTTAAATAATTGTTTTCCTAATTTTATAACTGTTTTTTATTGATTATTTTAAGAATTTTGTTTAAGTTAGTATTCACATAATACTATATATATTTAAAAGATAAACTAAATTTTTAATTTAACTAGTTTAATAGTTAGGTTTGTTCTGTAAATATGAATTTTATTTTTGATTATAGAATTAAATAATATGAACAAGTAATGTAATTAGTAGTACCAATATCAATGTATTAATATAAACCTCATTTATTTTTTTTTAAGGCTAGTTAAATCTAGATCCCCGCTTATTACTGAGGATCCAATCAAGTAGTATTTTCTAATGTATTTCTTTAGATAATATAGGCAGAATATCATTTGTGAAGCCTTTAAATATAATTTTGATTGACATTTAAATAATAAGGAGTATATACTATTCTTATTAATATGTTTATATTGTTTTATCATATCTGGTAACCAAAAACATTTTCAGTAGTTTGAGTATACAAACTCAAATAACTTACGTACATTGGTTTCAGTATGCCAGATAATAATTTTCCTTTTTTTTTATAAAACAAATATTTTATGCTGGTATAATATTAGCATTTAATATATTATAATAATTCAAATTATATATTTTCTTATTTTTAAGACTCGTGCATTTTTAGTCGGATGCTGCTTAACTTTAAACTTAAACCTTAACCTTAAACTAAATCCTTAACTAATATATTTTATTTTAGGATAGTAAATACAAATGATGTCTTAAAAAAAATACTTTCACAAAGAAAAGATAAATCTTCAATAACTTTTAAAGACTTAATTGAAGAAGTTACAAAATTAATGCATCGGACTGAAATATCAGTTCTAAATACTGAAACAAAAAAAAACTTAAAGAAAAAAATTAATAATATTGAAATGACTGTCAATAATCGAAGTGGTAACAAAAAGGTTTGTTTCAAAGCATTATAAAGTAAACTGTGATCCAAAAAAATATATTCATTTTGTAACTTGCAATATTATTTCAGGTGACTCTAGTTAATAATTTAGAGCTATATGGTGTTGATGTTTTAAAATTTAGTAAAGAATGCCAACATGGTGTAGCTGCCAGTACAACTATTAATGATATTCCAAATGCACAAAATAGACAAGTCCAAATTCAAGGATCCCAAATTCTTTTTGTGTATAAATTATTAACAGGCAAGTAGATAATATCAAAAATATTTAAAATAATTAATAAAATAAGCAATTTACACAAAAAAAAAAAAATGTAGTTCAAGTTTTTCTCTTGAATAGATAATATATATCCTATTTTTTAATCACATATGATAACATTAATAAGATTTATAAAAATGTTTGTAAACAAGATATTTAGCCTGCTATTGGTACACATATGTTTTGCAACATACAGTACTGCATTACTTTTTTCTTATTAATTGCTTAATTTAATTAGAAAATTAAATTATACATGGAAATATGTATATTATATTTTTTTATATACTATTAATAATTTACCAAACAAAAATAAAAAACAAATTGTATTTATTTTCTGAAATTTTGTTTTATAATTATGGCCAGATACACAGAAAATGTTTGTTGTGTGCTCCTTAAGGCGGTAAATAAAAAATAAATTAATAAATTTAATAAATTAAATAATAAATAAATTTAATAAATTTAAAAAATTAAATTAGTTAATAAATTTCTCATATGCCTGATATACTTGGCCAACATTTGTCACTGGCGACTAACATTGATCTTTGCTCCTACACGACTGGTGAATATTTGCCAGGTTAAATATAAACATTGGTGGTCCTTTGACTTGTGTCATGTTGTCGACAGTACAAGTATGAGCCAGTGATCAACAATTGTGAAGTCTCCTATACAATTGGCGTATGTCACCAGTGATAAATGTTGGCCAAGTATGCCAGTCGTGTGGGACCACCTTATTATCTGTAATCCCGACTTTGTTAAATGACAACTATTCAGGAATGACAAATAACCTTATTTTTTTTTTTTTTGAAAATATTTGTAAACATATGATTTAAAGGTATTAATAGTATCAGAAAATTCGATAACATTTATATAACAGACACATTGAATGCTCCTAATCTCAAGAGTAAAATGTTGTGTTCCTGAATACTTTATTAGAAATCATTATACATTTAATGTCCCTACTCTCTTTACTTCATATGACCACAATAAACATGCACAGTTTGACATTACGTTATTTCTATGAATTTAATTTTTAACCTAGTTCTATGGCCCTACTTGTCTAATTAATAATTTTGCTTAATTTTTATTAAGTTAACTAGCTAAATTACCCGTCGTTACCGGGTTTAAATATATAAATGTATGTAACCTAGCAAGATTAAATTTTGTTTAATCTATTGAAATTTAAATTAATTAAGATTTTTGAAATAATATTTTATACATATTAATTTAGTTTTTAAGATAATAATTATCATAACCTATTCTATAAGTTATAGCTTTTGGCGGCCGAAGCTTTGTTCACGATAAATTTTAGCACTGAAGGTTCAAAATAAATGTTTTACTGATAGTTTTTCAAAATGTTATCTACAAAACTTCTTTGTAGACAATGTTCTATGATCTATTAGTAGGCGACAAAATCACCAAGCTACTGGGTGAGTTTACGCACGAGCAAGCTCCGTAGAATTACCCATATGAAAAACAGTTTTCTCGCAAATCTATTCCTGCAAATTTGAGAGTTTGGCCTTGAGACTTGTTTATAGTCATTGCAAAACAGACTTTGAGGGGAAAATGTAATCGTTTAAATTCGAACGGATGATCATTCGGAATTAAAGGGATTTATGGTACAAACACAGTTTCCCCTTTCGCACATCCAGTTAAAATTGTGGATTCTGCAATATTGCGATGTAAATCTTTGACTTTAAGCCTGGTTCTATTGCACAGTTTAGGTGATTTCAAATTTCGCAACAACATAATAGGTGTGCCCACATGCAGAATAAGCCTATGATATGCAAACCCGGTGGCTTCAATGAATTTAAAAATTCAACCGGATAATTAGTTGCATCGTCCATGTTGACTACCGTATCTATTGAAGTATATACTTTTTCTTCTTCTTCAAAAGACATCAGCAGTGTATCATTGATAGCCGTCGCTTGGTCATTTTTTGGAGTGAGTATAGCACGTTCACACAACCATTCCATAGGCTTATCATGAATATGAGCAATATCTGGATAAATTTTTGATATTAAATCCTGAACTGTAGTTACAACTGTGCACAAATTTTCTGGGATAGTTATCATTTCATCAAACGATGGATAATCACCATTGCCAATTTCAAATAAAAGATCTGCAAATCTACCATCAAACATTTCCTCTCCCAAGTATACCCTCATATTTTTTGACGCCATAAAGTAGATCTTTTAAGACATGACTTGACTTCATCAGTTGTAGTCCCTTTTGGTACTACTGGTAGAGTCTGCCCAAAGTCTCCAGTCAGTAAAACCGTTACACCACCCATTAACCTTTTATTTCCCCTTATATCCTTTAGAGATCTATTTAAAGCCTCAATACCATCCTCCTGTGTCATTGTAATTTCGTCCCACACTATTATTTTTGTATCTTTTAAAACTTCCGCAAAATTACATTGTTTTGATATATTACAAAAGGGAGTGACTGAAGTTGTTAGATTGAGTGGTAATTTGAAGGCAGCATGGGTTTGACCAGCCTCGAGCAGTGTAGTTGCGATTCCAGAAGATGCTACAGCTAAGGCAATGTCGCGAGTACTTCTAACTTTCGCTAAAATCAAATTGATTAAGAATGTTTATCCAGTTCCACCTGGAGCATTTAAAAAGAATATTCGACTCTCATTATTATTAACACTTGTAATAATTTGATTGTAAGCAAACTTTTGTTCGTCATTCAAAGATTCTTCATTATTTCTTACGGCGTCTTCTAAGGCTACTAAGTCATAACTTGTTTCCTTGAGATACTCTCTATTATCAAATTGTTAAGATTTGCATGGCTAAGGTAAGTTATATTCTTTAAGAGGCCGACCGTCTAATGTTAACACGGCATCTTCTATTACCGATAGGCATTTGTTCAATACTACGTCTGCTAAGTATTCTGCACCCACGGAATCCTGTCGTTCTAATCGTATTATAAAATCTTCAGTATTCTTTGAATTTAAAAAAATGTATTAAATTTTTTTTCTTTTTTTAATTTTTTTTCCTTTTTTTAAATTTTTTTTCCTGGATCCTTTGCCATACCTGAATGCACCTTGCTTTTCCATAGACGCGTAGTAGTGTTTTCTTTATACCTAAATTGAATAGATCTATGCATTTCAGAATTTGCAGCCTGGTGTATTAAAACAGCTTGCATGTGTACATCAGGATTTGTATTTTGATATCTAGACATAGCTTACGATGTGATTCAGGTTTATTCTGTCTATATTTTTTTTGTGCTTTTTTTTTTATTTGATTTTTTCTTGTGTAATTAGTAAATCTAGCTCTTCATCTTCTCTTTTTAATTAATGAGGACGAAATAGATTGATCTGTTTCACTTGATTGGGATAGTGAAATTTTTGCAGAAATGTTACTGTGTACTGAAGCAAATAGGTGAATGTTCGCGTTCATCGACCAGTTCCTCTATACGACTCTGAGTATTGTTTTTTGCAGCAGTAGGAAGATAAGCATCAAAATGTCCATTGGAAAAATCTTGCCCAAATCGTAAAATCTTTACTGGACAATTATTAGATCTGGACTCTGTGTATAAGATACCATTTCGATAAACTTTAAAATTAAATGGAAATATACATCCCGCTGCTATCAACTCACAAAGCCCACCATAAGTTTCATTTTTTATCATATCAGAATAATATTCATTAGCCGTTGAGTAATTATCACCATTTCTATTGTGGAACATAACTGAAAACTTGGTCCAGTCATTCACCACATGTCCGACAAAGTGATCGCACCTCCATCGCATTGTCTTGTGTTCCGTGTATTCAAAAAGAAAGAGCTCGGAATAAACAAGCACCGTCGCCAACAATGGGGACAACAGTATGTTGTTTAAGTTCTCCATTAACTAAAAGACTTTCTTTAGCCATTTCTTAGGTAATTAAATTAAACAACGTTAAATTAATGCTCCTAACAACAAAAACCAAACACTGAAAAATCTAAAAAACTAATCCGGCAGTAAGCTATATTATATTACCCCGGTAACATACACAAAAAAAATATATTATATGAATATATAGATATACAAATTACATGTAAAAAAATATTTTTACCGATTTCAACCCTTTAAAATCAAAATTTCGAAAAATCCTTTTTTAGCGGATGCCTATACCATAATAGCTATCTGTATGCCAAATTTCAGTCCAATCCGTACAATGGTTTGAGCTGTGCGTTGATAGATCAGTCAATCACCTTACTGTTTTATATAAACAGATTTACCATATATTTTATATCATTGTATATAAAATATGAGTAGATAGAATTTTATTATCTGTAATAAAATAAAATATATGGTAAATTAACTAAATAAAAATTAAAAAAAAATTGCTAATGTGAATGCTCTTTACCAATATGTAAAAATTTCAGTTAACAAACAAATTATAATTGAAAATCAACTGCAAACTTTCAGCAAAGAAATAAAAAAAAAATCCATAAATAAAGTTTTATTTTATATTACTAGAAAATAAAAGGTATTCTGCTGTAATACAATAAAATGATAGCTATACATATATTAATTAATTAATAACAGATAGGACTTATTATTTGGTACATTAAAAATTATTATAATATTTTACTGATTTATAATTTTCAATAGATTAAAGCTATTAGTAGTATACTGTAATAGAAGTTGTGGTAAGCAAAAAAAAGATGATACATTTCTGAATTAGACTAATAAATAAATATTAAGGTTTATAAAATAATAATTACTATACAATTATTTGTAATTAACATTTAAACCATATTGTCAAGGTTTCTTAAAAGAAATTTGAAATGTTCTGTAAAAAATTCAAAAATTACCCATTTAAAGTACCATACATGATCAATTTTGATTTTATAGAAAATATAACATGCTATAAGTGTATATAATGTATATAGCATATGTAAGTTATAAGTTATGCAAATGTAGAATAAATATCCTATGCTATCCTGTGGAGTTGGTCTGATAACTGTTTTATAATATTTTGTTAAATAAATTGAGTTATAATTTTTAATTATGTATATATATATTTTTCAGATCAATATAAAATTCCTGCCAAATTCATAAGAGGACATGAAACTTATATCAAGAAACAAAAAAAATAATTATTTTCTTTAAATTTAATAAAAAAAAAAATTGAAAACAATTATTTTTTAATTTTTTTATTTTCTACTTTTAAAATTATGAAATGACTTAATAACTACTCTATTCAATCTGTATTCTTAGGGTGACCGCACACTGGTAAAGCAAAACTGCTTTAAAGTGACTAAAGTCGCTTTATTATGACTAATCAAAAATAAAACCTTTATATTTTATGGAAAACACGCACACTGATAAAGCATAGTCAAAACAAAACATTTTTGTCTTCAGTCATGACTAATATTGTTTTATTGAAATAGAACGTGCGCTATTTTCATTAGTCATTATCAAGTAGTCACTGGATAATTATATCAAAATTATGCCAAATATTATTTATTTATGCTAAATCGTGTATAATATAAAGGTAATTGTACATTATATATTATATATTATACATTATACTCTATATCTACAGTACTGAAATACATAATTTTGCATTGAAAACATTTATTAGATTTTTTGTTTTTATTTTTAAGTAATAATTTGTGAAAAAAATATAAATATCTATAACATTTGTACAAACAAAATTTACATTCGTCATTTCGAAGTTCATGAATAAAACATTTAATTGTATTGTTTTCAGTTCGTTTCAAGTTCAAAGGATGAACCCAAAGATTTTTTTTATTTTCTTCCTGTTCAATTTCTCTTAAAAGAAACCATAAAATAGGAATAGCAACGTCCTCCTCGTCGGACGACATTTTGACGACTACTTGATATACTTTGATTTGACTAACTATGTTTTATCTAGTGTGCGACAACAATGCTTTATTATGACTAAAAGCAAAATGACTAAATATGACTTACATTTCTTCAGTCAATTTTGCTTTACCAGTGTGCGGTCACCTTTATAGAATGATTTTATTATTATTATTATAACTTGGTTTGTTTTTATGAATTAGTAAGAGTCAAGATGTATTAATTAATTTTAATGATTATATAAGTTTATTACTGAGTAATATAAAAATATTCATTTTTGTATTATATAATAATAATATAACTTCCCTTTTATTTATACTATTTTAATATTAATGATATTTTTAAAAAATACTTAAGTCATTATATTTAAGGTGTGAAACATAAAATATTATATTTCATAAAAATAATTAATTATTACTATTGATACTTCTTTAAACACTAAACACTGAACTTTACCAATAAAAAACAATTTTAGAAGTATTAGATTTTTAACTTTTTCTGATATCAGTTCATTTTCTTAATATAATTATTATTATTTAAAATTTATCTATTTTAAAGATACTACAATACAAATAACAGTGCCACATTTATAAAATAGAATAAAACAAATTCAATATGCAAATAACATAACACTAATATAATTTTCTTACATACTATATTTAGTTTACACTTAAAGGATCTGCTGTTATAGAATTATTTTATTATAATTTTTTTGTACTTAGCTTATTTATCATGTAAATTGTGTTTACTTCTACATCTTTTAATCCATAAAAATGTAATATTTTTTGATATTTACTTGCTAAGTTGACAAACACAACATGTATTTGTTAAATGTTTATTGTAGACTTGTTCCTTTTTTTAAGACATCCATATGTTAAATCAAATAAAAGAAAATTAAGTTAGGTTGGTCGGTAGGTATAACCAGCATAATGTATAATTACATTTACAGGAAACCATATTATTGATGTTGTATTGTGTTCATAAAAATAATATGTAGTTCAAGGTTTGTTTGATAGATAATTATTATGTTATACAACTAAACTACTACTTAGAGAATTATAACCATGGTAAAATAGTTTTAGTAAAAAATATAATTTTAACATATATTACTTGATAATTTGAAATATAATATTTTGATTTACAATGTGTGTGTGTTTCTTTAGTTTTCTTTTTATTTATGTTGATAATATTTTTTTTTAGTCAAATTAAAAATTTAATACAAGGTTCCTCTTAACTCTCGAAGATTGTTTAGTTAACCTAATCTAAAATTACTATTTATTGAAAATAAATCACTATATAGAACTAATATTATAATATTATGTTCTGTAGTATTGCTAGCCGTTATAATATACTCTGTTCAGCAAGAGGACATACCCCCGCATCATCCTGCCATTAAAATCGGTTTCCTCATTGCAGGGTGTCATATGGGTAGATATGTGCAGAAGAATTAATTTTCATCGGTCCGCGACGTGTTCTTTCGCTGAAAAGAGTATAGATCAGTGGCATCCGGTAATATTTTATATTGGGTAAGCACTAAAATAAAATTTCAACTTAAAACTAAAAAAAATTATTTTATTGGTGAAAATTACAGTCTAAAATTTATTTATAGATTGTAAATTAAAATTGTGAGCTATAGTAGTTGATGACACCTACTGTCACTTAGTTGTAGCTGTGAAAGAGACTTTTCTGAGTTGACAATAATTATTAAGGTAGATATATCATAAAAACTAAATGTTATAAGAAAGATTGGAATCTCTTCGATTATTGTACGTCTAAAAATACGATTTAAATAAACATTAATATTAAAAATATAAAATCACGTTAACTTAAAAAGAAACTAATGAATGCATAAGATAGGTCAAATATTATGAAAGTGGAAAAGTAGGTAATGTCTACTGTTGAGTGTATCTAGTCGTTTTAAGTATGCATCTACTTAGTTATTCGTTTTTGAGTTACCTATACAAAAAAAAAACAAAATCGATTTCGGCAAAAACTGGTTTTTCGTTAAAATTCCCGTTAATTCTCCTTAATTGTATTTATAACTGGAATAAATAAAAAAATAAAATATTAACTTTAAACTTTAGAGTTAAATATATTGTTTATTAACTATTGTCTTAATATTAAATGAATACTTAATTTAAATTATTTTTTTCATTAATTATTTCACCTTTGATAATAATAATCTAAATTAAAAATAAAAATTCAAAATAATAAATCTTAAATTAATTTCAATTTATAGCACAGTATGATATTATCTATACAGTGGTGTACGGTCAGGGTAAACTATAAATAAGCGGCGCATGACCTGTCAAAAGCAAGAAATAAAAAGTTTAACATTTATTATCTTAAATGACAATGCCACTTATACATTAAAATTACAACTATTTATTAATTCATATTTGAGTATTCAATTTAATAGATTCCTTCGAAAGAAATTAAATGAATTTTTTTTCGCATAAACAATTTTTTTGTAGAAGCCCTCGTTTTGATTACCGGACCCGTATTGTTATTATAGGAATGACCGGTTACGGTAGAAGATTTTTCCGTTTTTAAAGTGGAAGGGTTGTGCCGAGCGCTTATTAATATTTTTGAAAACGAAATTCCAATATTTTGCAAAATATTCAGTGTAACTGATATTTTATTTTATGTGTTACAAACCATACATTTAGATATTTTATACTGTATGAAAAAATTGAAGAAACTAAATGTCAACTACAAAATTATAGTTTTGCTATGTACCTGGCGATACATAACTTTTATGTCTATAAAATATATAACAATATATAATAATAA
>JACXSJ010003264.1:0-26846 GCA_014851325.1 Pentalonia nigronervosa
TGTTATTTAAATTTTAAATGTCCTTCCGCCGGGTGGCAATTGACCGACTATGACATGTGCTACTTCGATCCAAACATTATATAAACATTTATACGTCACGGAAAAGATCACCCACGCAACTTGTTACGGTTGTTTAGACGTAATGTATATTGCTTGTGCATAGTTGATTAGGCGCGAAATAATTTTTAAAACCATTTACTATAATATATATTTTATACAGGAAGGCATCATAGATAAAAATCTGAGGGCTAAGACCCCTACACTCACAAAACGTTTACCAATTCACCCCGAAATTGTAATGAATTTACGAATTTACGCCGTAAATAAGTAATCTGCACAAACGAATCTCATAAAACGTGAGTTGCATAGGCGACCATAGAATAACGACCGACTTGCTGCACTGCTGCGGCTACAGGTAATCGTATATCTATATATATTTTTAAAAATAATAACGTGTTCTCCACAGCTAATGTTTATGACAGCTGTCACTATAATATAATAAATACAACATATTCAAGTTCTAATATTTGTATCATTAATTATATTACATATCACCGTGGACCGGGATCGTCGTCAAGCACGTTACGATAATAATATAATAATATATATTATGACTGCAAAACAGCTAATCATAACTATACGTAAATATACAAACACGTGGACTCAATTTATAATAACAACGATAACCATCATATTAATATAATGTACAAAAACACTATCTTCTTAACGCCAGTCACCGATTTTAATGGTTATTATATTGGTATTAATTGTTTATACAGCATGGCGTGAAAAAAAAAAATTATGTCTGACTGCTAATATATTGGTATATATACACGTTTGTTATACATAACAATTTTATTCAATCAAAAGTTGATGAAATGGGATAAATAAAAAAATTGTTGACGAAAAAAGTAAAATCTTAATAAAAGCAAAAATAATTGTACAGTGCACAATTATTAACATGACCTAAATGTATATATAAGTTGAATAAATTAAATTCGAAAATATAAAATTAAAATATTATTTTTTTTTTTCGTGTGCAAATTACGAGTTCTTGACAGTTTTTCCGTGATTTGTCATTCAAGTTTAATTTTGATAACTCTTATAGTTATTACCGAAAAAAAGTCGAATATAATATCATACAGCCACAGTCTTCCCCATATAAACACTTAAGGCGGAAAGGGTCGTATTGACCCCAGGTCCTGTGTGCCGAGTCCCAAAATCTTTGAGTTGAAATCAAATAATATAATATAATAGATAAATATTACGTATTGTACCAACGATATATAATAAGGCAATTTTTTTAACAGTAAATATTAATTATCTCGAAAAGTATTAACGCTTTTTACAAATATTTTTTTTTTTACAAAATAACATTTTGTTTAAAAATTTACATTTTTATTATTTTTATGGTTTTTACTTGTTTTTAATGACAGCATACATTTTAACTTCATATTTCAAAGCAGAGTATTTTTCTGAGAATTCAAATGCATACATTAAAATTGAATTTCGAACAAGTATAGTTAACCAGTGATAAGGAAGTACTTAAATTTTAGATAATTGTTGTTGATTGGAACAGGGATACCCTACAAAATGTTGGTCACGGCACCGCTCGTCTAAAATTCTATTATTAAATAATATATTTTGTCTAATTAATTATATCATCGTTTGAAATTTCATTTTTATACAATGAAATTCTTAGAAAAACATATTGCTCCTAAATATGAAAATAAAATGCTGTGTGCATTCAATAATACATTTTAATCAAGAAATAAAAGACTTTAAAATGTAGTAAAAAATATAATTACTTAAAAATCAAATCATATTTTAAATTTTTTTTTTAATGACATCAAATTATCTAAAAAAAATATTTCAAAAACCGTAAGTAGATACTTTCGAGATGTAACTCGATAATGTTTATTTATATAAGAATCACTATATTTTGGTATAAGTGTATAACATAAAGGTAGCGAGGTATAAACCGTTGTTCATAAATGTTTTATAATAATATTATTATACTTTGACCATTAATTTTTAACCTAACCTACAATATGATTTTCTGTGCATATAAGAATACAATAGCATACCTATTAATAGTACTACAAACACAAATTACCTTTTGATCCGTTTATAATAATTCCATTTCGAACGCATGATGCAATTAACGATTTTTATGAGACGAGGGTCTGAATTTGTTTACAGGCCCATGGAATCAAACGTAAATGGGTGAGGCCCGCAAACTATAAGGACGTCGAAGGTATTTAATATGAACAGTATTCATTGAATATACATATACAGTGATGGACTACAATAACAATATTACATAAGTTGGGTATACACGCAAAATGGTACACTGCACGCGTATTAGGTGACACCGCTGACGGCCCATATCGATTTCCATAATATTATTATATACGGGTAGCGACTTTATAGCTTTATACACTCTGCACGCACAGAGCAATTATTATTAACCCACGCCACTCCAAGTCCGACGTCGTTCTAGTCGAGTTCGTGTATACATTAATAATTCTAATTGCACTTTGTTTATGTATATGTACTATATATATATATTATATTTGTAGTTGTCTGAACGGCAAAATCGTCTCGTATAACGAAATGCGAGGCGCGGCGGCAGTTATGATAGCCGCGTATTACGCACGACACAAACGGAATGATGTACCGAGCGCGATAATGAAACGCGATACAGTAAAAAAAAAAAAAAAAATTCTTAGTCTGCATTAGTATAAAATTATACAGTAGTAAAACTGCTTCCCGCGATTTACAGACAGAAAAGTCGGTTAGGGTATATTTGATTTTTCGTAAACGTATAACAAGCAAACGCGTATTATTATTATTATTATTTAGAGAAGGTAACTGCCACGACAAAAAGTATGATATTGTGTGTTTGGTGCCTATTACCAATTTAATTAAAACTAAATATATCTGAATGAGTCAGAATGACTTTCCTCCGATCTAATGCCGAAACAAATAAGGAATATTATTATATTATTGGTGATCGCCTCGAAGTTATTAGGTTATTGTTCCCGAACTCGCGGGGTTGTATTTCAATTAAATATTTTACTTTACAAACTTGCTCAAAAGCCTTGGTATTTTAATCAGTAATACCGAGGAATTCAACAAATAGTTGTGTCTCAAAATATTGTCTGTCTCACTAATTGGACGAGTTTTAGATTTCTATTCAGTTCTACGGAATCCTTCACAAATTGGTCTCATTTAATCACTCCAATCGTGTCCAAAGACGATTTTTACGCCTCATTGGCTATAAAAGACAACCACATTTTGAAGCTAACGACCCTTCTTTGAGTCCACCTCTAACAACCACAGTCTTCGTTTAGATATAGTTTCTTGCCATCAGACGCAGGTTTTATTGGTGCGTATGTTTTATGTCCAAACTTGTAAGTTTTTAAGTTACTGCGCAATCATTAAATTTTCATATCCCTATCAATACCTATCGCGGTGTTGTCCAGAATTTTCAATTCCAGTTCACCGTACTTCATATATGGTTATAAATTATAATAATAATCCCATTGATCGCCGCACGTATCTCCTAAGAATGTAATTCACTAAATAATTTTGATTTATTTGATACTAACATTTTGTATCCTTCAAGTGAATGCTTTTCCAACTTACATTTTTATAATAAGTTGGTTATATTTTGTTTTAATTTGTTATTTGTTGAAACTAACTAATATCTATATCAAATAATAAATACCAAGTAATATTATTGTCATTCACCGTATCATATTATTACATTGTATCACGTTTACTATATAAAATAGTGTAAAAGCATTTATGTACTGTACGTGAGCTCTCGTGGACGTTTAAATCGATAAATTAATACATTATTATGTATGCGCATAAATGGACAATATAAATACATTTTTATTTCGCGGCTTACTGCTGTAGTGCTGTATATAGCGAATAAAAAAGTAAACGAGGGCGTTTTAGACAGCACGTTTCAATTATATTGTCTTAGCACGCACACAGTCTACTGAAAAAAAAAATTGATTTTGCAATACACGTAAACAACTTCTGGCTGCAGCAACATTGGTACACTGAGTTGTATTCGACCGTATTTTTGTGTGCTGTTGGGAAAAGATTCGAAAATTGAATTTCACGTCGAAAACGAACTTTGATAAATGACAATTTAAGATTGACGGAACAAAGACAAAATTGAGATTTCGGTCCGGATTTACGAGTCATAATTCATATACGCTGTTGAGTTGTTCTATGATTTTATAATACCTAATAATAACACTCATTATTAAAATTTAATATAACATTTAATAAAACAATATGAAATAGGCCGTACAAATAAATAAATAAATATATGAAATATTATATGAATTTTGATCATTTGAGTGTAAAAACTCCAATTTTTTTTTTTGAAAAGGTGATTAAACACGAAGAAAAAAAATGTGCACAGTGAAAATAAATAAATATTATTTCAATAGTACAATTAAATACAACATTCGAAGAAATAATTACTACGTTTTCACGACTTTAAGTGTAGTTAGCAAGTACTTGGGAGAGAAAGTACAATGCGACATTAATAACGTCGAATACAAAAGTTTAAGTGAGGGAAAAACGTATTTCTTGTGTATACTACCTTTATTTCAAAGACGAATCGACGTAATTCGTTTTCGTTACAACAATTATTATTATAAGTACTAATGGCGAAAACGTTTTTTTATTCAACGATCCACCGAATGAAATAATTACAATACGCACGTAACGTGTGATATATTATTACATCGCGACTTTGATACACATAAAAAAAACATTTGTTACGGTTATGGACCATCAATTGTCGGTATATAATATATGTATTTATACTATCGTCGCTTAAGAACCATCCTGGCCAAATTCAAAAAATTCAAATTTGTATTTTATTTATCAACGGGTTCGTGTTTTTAAGACACGTGAGATCGTGTTATTAGTTTTAGACCGACATGCAAAATCAAAATGTCATTATGGCCTATCTAAATTATATATAATTATTACACCATCAAGGCCGATCTAAAGTTCAAATATTACATTATCAAGGCTATAAACTCGTGAATTTTGGGTAAATATGACTTTTCAGAGGTACCCAACACGCACGTTTTTAGAGTTAACAATAATTGTTCAGAGGGATATAAATATATAAACTTTCAACAAAAACAATTTTCTGTTCCTCGTGAAAAGTTTAAAAAACTGAGATTGAGAGTGGTTTCGACAATGTATTTGTCAATATATTATATATGTATTCATATATAATATATAACATGCGTATATAATTAATAAAGCTGCAGCGTTTTCAGAACGGGCTTAACGGGGGCCGCGAAGACTATATTATAAGACTTACATCTCGAAATATATATATTAAACATTTATATATATATATATGACATAAAATGTCTATTATTATAGCTGCAGTGGTCATAATTTAAAAAGACGCGCGGACGTAGTTGCTTATATCTCGAAATCAATTCGTGTTCGTCAAAGACTACCCGAGAACGAAAAGAAAATATTCACGAATAATACCTATACATACACATCATCGTATACTATAAAATGCAGTACGCATACAGAGTAACCCGACCGACGATGTGTCGTACCCGCTCTACGGGCACAATCGCGGGATAATTCGAGGTTTCCCGTGCTGCTCTTACACATCGCTGCTAGGGGAGAGGAAGCTTTTATTTGTGACCGACCCAACAGCATCCGTCCGACAATATATAGGTACACACCGGGGAACTTTAAGTACAATATATATATAGTAGGGGTCTTCCCCAAAGACTGACGTCGCTCGCGGATAAACTTTCCTCGGGCTATATATTTATTATATACTCGCACGCGCATGTTATTATTTTAATGCACGCATCCAGTTTGCAGGCTTTTGTGCGGTGCTATACACAAAAACGCGAATATCATCCATACCGCTGCAGTAGGCAGTATTTTTGTACGCGGCATATTATTATTTATATATTATTATTATGACATGTAACCCTATACACCGCGTCCATTCACCCGGAGTACCCAACCGTGGGCCGAGGTTGTTTTTTTTTTTTAATTGAAATCTTTGCCAAAGTAAGAGAAGCAATAATAGTAAAAAATAAACGAGTAAATCCCGACACAAGCGGCTGCGGCTACCGACTGGCGTACCGGCTCGTTAGACATCATATATATATGTTGCCGGAATGCGTATAATAACTGAGAAGAAGAAGAATAAAAATATATTAAAGGCATTATATAATACTATATTATTCTTATACGAGTACATAGACGCTGTAACATATGATGCACTGCTGCGGGTACATCCGAGTTAAACGAACGACTACGGCATATAATATAATTGTTGTTAATGGAGAAGAGAGAAAAAAAAAAGCCGACCAGATTTTCCGTAGATTCTGAAATACGATATAATATTGTATACGTCGCATGCGGCTGTAGTCGATTACACCGATGTTAGAGATTCTGAGAGTGGCGAACAAGCTATTGGTTTTTATAACGACTTTTTTTTTTTTGTTTTATCTATACTTTATATTTCTGTTTCTAAAACACATTTTTATAAGCATCGCTACCGTATAAAGTGTATCGATAAAAAAACACGGAATTGAAAAACTTTTAGTCATACACTCGCATACATTTCGATATTATAAAATAAAACTGAATAAAATTATGAGAACAATATAAACCGCGGTTTTGATTTAATTAAATTGTAAAAAGTATATATAGATTAAGAATTTCGTTGTTAAATTTACAATAGTAGCCTGTGCTATAGCTGAGAGGAGTTAAAAACAATAATATATATCACTATATGCTTTTTAAGCTAATAAATTATTACTTTAATTGTTTTTGGTATAGACCAACAACTTTTAGAAAATAATATATAACGCAATAATAATACTCGTACACTATATATTATGTGGTTTATCAAAATTTCAACGTTAATATACATTTTACTAAAAAAAAAACCAAATCTTAGTCATAATAATTTACGTTACTTACCGTCGGGCATCGACTTCTAACACAATAACATTATACATAGTTACGACAATAACCTGATGTCTTATCAAAATGCGTACGATGTAATAAAATAAAAATGTATAATAATAGTAGACAATTTTGTTGGAAAACGATAAGAACTTTACAGCAGAATATTGCAGTTAAAATAATATGAACATTAACAATTAACGAGTTTTAACTTTTAAGTCAAGACTGTATGTGTGTGTGTGTGTGTGCGTGTTGATAAAGTAGCACATTAAATAATATAATCAGAGAATATATAAACGTAAGAGGGTCAGTGGACGCACACTCACTTCATGCCGTTTACGAATTAAGCCGAGTTCTTTTACTGATCGATTTACACGCTATGTGCTGTGGCTATCTGCATTACCTGCGGTCGAATTAAAACGATTTCAACAATAGTTTCGTCGAATGAGATCTAAAATGTATGAAATCCGTAAAATTAGAACGACGCATTAATTATTATCGCATATACGTTCCCCAGCGGAATCTGTGCGTTATAGCGATAAATGAATAATTTATAAAAATTTAATTTTGAATGGCCCCCTCGAATCTAAAGGGAAAAATATAAATTCGTTTCTGCTAAAACACTGTAGTTAAACATTTGAGAGATGACACAATACAGTGATGTGTACGCATTATTTTATACAAGAACGAGGTATAAAAAATAACAATATATAGTTATTAACAGAACAACAATAAAGACTATATCCGAACAGCGTTGCTATTTTTTATATTATTACATGGTAAACGAGCTTATACTTGTTCAATTCGTCCGGTGGAAAACTATAAATGATGCGATACGTATAAATATAAATATAAATATATATATATACAATGATTTAAAAACAATTTTCACGTTTAAAAATATAAATTAATGTGCAATTCGATCGCACATAATATCTGTACAACGATAATGCATATTATTCGATAGATGATAAGTAAAAAGTATGATTTTTTATTTTACATATTTCCAAACACAATAAATTATTGGGGGTTGCCTATACCCATTTTGTGTGTTATGTGTAATGTAGATATTATTTTTAGAACAATGATAATATCGTCGAAGTAGGTAATTAGTAATAAATTATATTGTGTTATCATTTGTTAAAATTAAAATATTCTTATTCCACATAATAGAATATACATGTGCAGTGTAATGCCACTATAGATAACAACATTGTTATGCTCTCGAGGTAGATGTATTACATTATTATGTATTATTCATCGTATACACCTCAACGTTGAATAATATTATTTACAGTTGACCTAGTCTAATTAATAGTTACAACTTTATTTACCTGGACGCTAGTGCGAGTGTTTTAAATAATTATTTGTTAACAACATTCGGGTTCACCTTTCCACGAAAATCGTAATCATTGTGGCTTCTCTCCGAAATATACAACACGATTAAAACAAAGTGTTTATGCATATAAATTAAAAATATTTTTTGAAATACAATATTTTTTAAAAATATCCGTATAATATGTTTAGGAGTATATTTTCTTAAAATAATTAACACGTTTGTAACGGGAAAAAAATAACAATAATAGTTATACCTACTTAACAATTATTCAAAAAAAACGAACTACTTCTAAAATCATATTTTTTTTTGCCCCGGACAAAGAATGTCACTATTTTCGTAGCAGTTTTTTCGCTAAAGACGATATGCCACGCCACTTATTATGAAGCTTACGACGACTAAGACCTACTAAATAAAATATTATAGTCTGCGTTATTTTAATGGCACAAAACTCGCGTCTGATTAATGTGCGAGAGTGTCAGAAAAATCGACGAACCACACAATGCACGATTTTATTATAATTTTGACGAATGGAGTTCGGTCATCCGCCAAATATTAAAATTTACATATTTTTAAACCTAACATATACATTGTTATATCGATCATTGTTCGACTCTGGGGCCCCGGAGAGCCGGATGCTGGTGTAGTCGGAGACCGCGGGCTGTCATGCAACTTCGTCAGTTTAAATATACATTATAATATACCTGTAAATACATATATATATATATATATTATACGAACACGTTCTGTGGGGCACTGGGGCCGATTGTTCGAAAATATAAAATATATATTATTGGCCATTGCAGCGCATATTTAACGGCACGCATGTCATCGCGTTTATATATATTTTTTGACCGTAAGACCAAAGCGTTGGGATGAAATAAAAATTTGTCGGCCACAGAGTTCCGATCCAAAGCGATTTTTTCCATTACATAATATACAATGTATCTACTATTGTGACAAAAAAAAGGAAGAAAGAAAAAAATGCGTGAAGTCGGGCGACGCCGTCGTTTTGACTATATGTAAACAGAATATAATAATACAATTTAGATATAACCGGAGTGAAGTCTGAGAGTAAAATTGCTTACAACGGGGCAAAATCATAACATTTTTTTTTTTTAAATAATTTATACACAGAAAAGTAAAAATAAACAATATAAAAGTAAATAGGCATTTTTACGACGTGAAGAGTTTTTAATATTTTTTTCGCAATCATGACCGATGCCGTGGCACGAAGCCTGCCGCGTTAAAGATAACACGATTCATCCCAACGAAGAATCTCGTATTATGACGTAGTTCGATAATGTCCCCTCGAGACAAATGGCGGCAGAGCGGGACACGAAACGACGAATGACTGAGACGACGTTGCATCCCATCAATCAAAACACAAAATCAATTATCAATTTTTTGACGTATTTCCTTTACGGTCGACAAAACAACAAAAATTGAAGTAACAAATCTCCGTCGGGCCTGTGATGATAACCGCACGTATAAACTTAGTATAGTCTAATTCAAAAATTAAAATAAACCATAACTAAGAAATAATAAATCGACGGTTATAAAATCGTGTTGTTATTGAATAAACAAATTAATAGATGAATATTAAAAATGTTTAACAATTAAACTCGTTTTATTGGATATTATCTCGTTTAAATAAAGAATATTATTAGAAAAAAAAATGCTGATTTATTAAATCTCGGATAGAAGCGATGATAGTGCGTAAAGACGAGTCAATAATTTCCTTCTATACAACTATATAAAGCGCTGAACACAGTAAACATTTTTTTCCAGTATGTCCGACTATTATAATAGCTATTATATCTATTTCGATTCTCGCTGATGATACGATTTAATAACACACCTCATAGATACGTAATAAGAAACATTTTGTGTAAAATTCCTGTACGTTGTTTTTTAAAATTTTTCATAAAATTAAAACGCAATCCCGAATACTAAATCAGTTTAATTAATCTAGTAAATTAACTTGTCAAAAAGCGTGATTTAAAATATTATAAAAGTTTAAACATTTACTTCATTTGAAATAATAATAATACCATAGATTTAATAATATAAACTAATATTTAACCTATGATAATACTGACTAAACCATAAAAGGTAAGAGAGTGGTTTATCTTATTTTAAAATAGGGCTAACAATACAATATTTTCATATGATTAACTTGTTTAATATAACACATGACTATTTTATATGCATCGCAACATCATTAACAATATTAATGTCCAGACGGTAGATCGCATAAACTTTTATTTTTATGATGAGATTAAATAAGTTAAGACATTATAATATAAATTTAATGCATTCATATAATAATAATTGAATGTAATAATAAGTTAAACAAATTTAGGTCGAGAATAGATAAAAAAAAAATGTTTATATATAATTCGTTTTGGTTTAGATTTACCTAGTCATATTCCGAACAGTTTTAAATATAAAAGTACAAAGTTATTCGTATTTACCGTTTTACCACGCAGAACAAGTTTTTATTAACGCATTCAAATAATATATACATAGTTTAACGGGAAGTCTTAACAACAGTACAAAACTAAACCATAATAATATGTAACGTCACATTAGATGTTTACAGCCGTTTGAAACAATAATGATAAGCGACGAACGGCGAAATCAAATGGTAGCCTTCGATACGGCCGACATTCCGTCAACGACTACGTTTGACGCGATTTAATATAATACGCTAAGTACAATCGTCATCAGACCACCCGCTGGAAGTAAAAACAACAATGTGGCTATAATAATAATAATAATATTATATTTCCGACCATATTACACGACCGTTCTGCAGTAAACGAGGCCGGCGGTTTGTGCTATAATCGATACGCGTTTTAGAAATCTTTTCGATTTACAGGATATACATTATTTCGGATTTTATTAAGGGTTCCGATTTTATAGTACTAAAAAGTACTGAAATATGCGCTATAATATGATCGAAAAAACCTTAAAATATGCCCTAAAAACATAATCAAAAATAACAACAACAAAAAGAAATGTAAATCAAAATTTTATTAAATTTATTATCTTCTACTGACAGTCATCTTTAAAATCAATACGTTTATAAAAAAAACGAAAAAACGTCCTTCTTCTGTTAACAATTTAAAAAAACGTATATGTCCCTTATAGTATATAATATATGTTATATCTTAAATGAAGACATCGTTTGTAATGTGGGAATTTTTCTTATGAATTTACATAAATGTATACTACTTTTCATTCAATATATAAATGAGATTTATGAAAAACACAAAATAATGCATTATAGTGTGCATAATAGAAAAAAACAGCATCATAACTTCAAAAATAGCACTAAAAATCTAAAACACTTTAAATAGGCAAAAAAATGCGAAATTAAATTTCATACTTGGAGACTCTAAAAAAAATGTATAACTCACTCTGTTGTTTTTATCTGTATCCTATAACAATTAGCAAGTGCTATAAAATCTGAACCATCATTATAATGTAATATATTAAAATACCTACAATGACATCGCGCTCGACTGCCGCGAATCCGAATAATCATAATAATCATCGGAATTCCAAATTAAATCGTTGCGGGACGTGGGGAAGAAAGAAAAGGAGCGGCGTTTGAAAAAAAAAAAGGAGACGAGGGGGAAAAAGAAGAATATAATATGCGTAATACATGTACAAACCGAGAGAGCGAATCAAATATTCACCAAAATCGATAAATTACCGAGTAACGCGAACACGACGTCTCATTGGTATTCAGCAGGTGTTGTTCAGTCACTACATGGACGGGATGCATGTTTGTCGAGTACGATGGAGCGACGCACATTTATAAATATATATAATATGCACATTTATAAATATATATATATATACACATACTATATAATGTCGTGTGTAGAACAATAGGACCGCAAACAGCGGTGGAGGGGGGGACGAGACAATAATAATGCATTAATTCGTTCCGTGGGTTTCGGTTTGTTTTTTTCGAATAAGCCACCCAAGTTTTCTGGGCCGAAGAAATTCTCTCCTGTCGAAACCCGCCCGAAACCAAAACAAAAAAAAAAAAATTAAACCTCGAGAGTTCGTCCTAAACACGCGCTTGCTTTTGAAAACGAAATGCTGGCGGTCCCTCCAATTCGTATATTATTATATTATATAATACAACGGCGAGAGATAATGAAATTATTAAATCCATTTCTGGGCCGCTTTGCCTGTTCGGTTATACGTATACGGCAGGTCTGATGAACTTCGGAGAAAGTTTAATTGCACTATACTGATTTTGGGTAAACGACAAAATACGGTACCTACCTAATTTTTTAGGACAATACCCTCGTAGCACTTTGATGTTTATGCTACACTATATTATATTATAGTAATGTTAATTCCACGGGTATACCTATATAGTAATTGTATAATCATAATTGTGTGTTTCCTTAAAAAGCACCACTAAACGATTCGCAGAATAATAAATGCCCTTTCGGTAGTACAATGAAATACAACGCTCAACATAATTTAAGTAGGTACATAAAAGTGTCTATTATTATAATATCTAAAACTGTCAGAATGATTACTACGACGTAGCTTAAATTTATTGAAACATATTATGTTATATATGCAACGGTAATTTATGTACAGGTTTCGACGTTTCGTAAACTCGCTGTTTCAATTATATTGCATAATGTATAACAATAAAAATTAGATAAAAAATAATAAATCCTTTTTACCGATTGACTAAATATAGAGAATAATTTATATTCAATTAATATTTTTGAGTAAACATACGATTGTAAAGGTTTTGCGCATGATATTTTATCGTATTAATTCGAAAAATAATTTTAAAAGAATAAGTAAGCAGTTTGTTCATCGTCAACAGTATAATATAATATATATATAGGTATCATTATATATTTCGCTTTAATAGCTATTAAAGCGATTAGGTATATTAAATACAATATTACAATGAGCGCGAGATTACACACAAAGCAAACAAAATGTGTGAGTTGACGACAGCGAACAACCCTTAGAGTATATTTTATATTAAATCGCCATCATTTTATAACTATACGGTTAATGACGTGTTCAATTGGCTTTTAGTGCTTATCCTGTTCAGCGTTTGTGCGGACCGTCGGGCAATCCATTTGGTTATAGAACTGCTTAATAACAAACGACCGACGATTTATGACTCGAACTTTTTTCATTAATAGCTTTCACGGATAAGCAAAAACGGACATCAAATTACTTTACGGTCTTCGGATTGTTTTGGCGCAGGCACATCACACGATTTACAACCACGCATAAAATAACCCTCCACTTATTCACTCCTCGACACAAACGGTTTACCGCCATCATATTATTTGTATTCGGATTTATTATTATTGGTTTAATCTAGTTAAGTATAGATGACGTTTATTTCGCACGTAAAAAAAAAAAAAAATGCTCACTTGTGACAAATTATTGAACTTGAATTCTCGGCCATCGGGAAATTCTTCGCCACCCTGAAACTGCTTGTCTTCAGCACGGATCAGGTTGCCATCTTGATCTTCGTCCTCGGTCCCGCTGACCACGGGATCCTGAGATCTAGCCAGACCGTCGATGTAAGATTCGAGAAACGCATCACCTCTGCAAAAAAATAAACAAAAAAACAAGATCAATAAAACAATAATTTGAAGAATTAAAATATAATGCAAAACTGTGTACTATGACGTCTGTTATACTATATAAACATATCAATAAATTTAAATCAAAAGTATAGGTATGTGTCTATATCATAATTTATTTATTTCAAAATTGTGGTTCAATTTCCTTTCACTACATTATGGGAATGAAAATGAATATTTTATATATTTTATTACCTAATATGCGTATATGTTATACATTTTAACCTTGAGGAATATAGACTATTTATAGTTTTTTGCATAATAAATTGAACATAAATCTTTCGAATCCTATGCAGTTTTTTTTAAATTAATTGTATGTATAATAAGTACTTATATAAAATGAAATGAGTATATAAAACTATAAAAACAACAATAGTTACATAGTTATCTAATTTTAACAAAGTTTTGGTTATTGTTTCACCAACAAAATATGATATAATAAAGTTTTGATAAGTTTGCTCAATTTCAGCATAGGCAATATTATTCCCCTAAAATATAAAAATATCAAACGCAGACATATACAATTTATATATTACTATATCCCGAGGGAGGGGGAATTGGATCTGGATATAATTGCTTAAATAACCATTTAGATTTTATCGTTTTACATAGGCCACGCAGGCGTCAACGCTATTAGACGCCTGCAGACTTTTATGGTTGGTTATCTCATATACGTACCAAACTTTAGAATCAAATCTTAAATGAAATATAAATTTTTTTAAAATCCCCTTTTTTTTTTACAAAATGAAATTTTCTATGCGCTTTGATCGTTAAACTAAGAAAATTTAATGAATTATTATATATAATAAATAAGAACTGTCGCAGCTCATATAAAGGAAACGCACGACGGTGCAATTAATAACGTCGCAGTGTGCAGCAGTTTTGATAAGCAGGGATTAAGCAACCTCGACCACCCCTTTTGGCGGGGGTTTATTACCAGACAACCCTTTCAATTGAAGACACAATTAGCGTGTGCGTGTGTGCGTAACTGTGTGTATGACAACGGACGAAAATGGTAGCCCGAATAGAAACAACGTTCTTTGTTTATCGCCGGTCACAAGTCACTTAGGGTCTCCTATGTTTTGTAATAATAATGGCACTTGAGCGACAACAAGAGTGAAAAGAGTGCGGGACTACGCCACATCAAACCAAACAACTTTTCAATTATCACCATGTATACGCGTAAAACGAAAAACTCCGAGGACCAAAAGAAAACACAGTCTTCACGTATTTGTTATCATTCAAGTTCAGTGATGTGTGTGAAGAAAAAAATTGCTTTTATAGGTATGCTTATATAAAACGTATATTTAACCCGAATAAAATATAGAAAATATATTTTGAATATTCCGAGCCCTGCACCCGAAGGCTGATGGGGTTTATATACTGAAGATAAACGACTGGATTCGCATTATAAAACGGATTAGAGCCCTTTAAAAAGCTTCTTATCGACCGACATGGGCGTGCGGTGGTTTTCAAAGAGGGTAGAAGATGATATTTAGCCAACAATGGTGATTTAGACTTCAGACGTTGGCCAAAGACAAAATAATCGGATTACACGTTACACAGATGCTCTTGGGACATATAAAACTGATGTACCCATCATAATATACCGTTTGAAAGTAATTATTTATTAACTCACAAAAAATAAAATATTTTCAATTTATATAATTTATATTATACAAAATATACAAAAACAATATTTATCTATATAGTCATGTTTAATTTTTATATTGAGTCCAGCTACATTATTTAACTGAAGTATGCTTTATTATTATGTAAACGGTATACTCATATAATTACTAATTCAAAACAAAATTGTATAAATACTCCAGTTTTGCCAATAAGAACGGTTACTAAAGTGTTAAATTTTTTTACTTATTATTATGTTTAATCGACCTTTATTTCGCTTCGACGATTTGACCATTAATGCTACTTAAATTTATATTGTTATAACTTCGCACGTCCAATGATAATAACAATAATAATAAAAACAACAAATACATCATTCGGATTTGAAATAAGAATTTTCAATTGCATGACCTTATAGAATAAATGAAAATGTATAGTAAATAAAGAAACCACAAAGAATTGATAGGTATAAATACTGTAGAAATATTTTATCGAAACTCAAAATGTAAATTCAAGTTTAATTTAAATCAATTCGATCTATGAATTAAAAATATAAATTATAATTGTATATAGGGTAATTCGCACCACAAACAATGGTTTGTAATTTAAATGTAATATTTGAAAACGATATTTAACAATTTATGTTACGATTTCAGAATGGCATATTTCAGATATGTAGTATTCGACGCTCTACAGTCTATATACATATATAGCAAACGTAGAATAATTCAACAATCAAACGTTCTAAGTATTATGTTCATGTTATCCTAAAGTCGACTATTTTTGATTTCATGAATATTGTAATAGTATTTTAAACGCCTAGAAATGAATATAATAGACATATTACGCAATATTAAAATGATCGGATAAAGAGCGGCGGCGGTTAAAATAATAATCATGCGCATAATATATATATATATATATACACAAATCAGTATACCTATGGCGTGAAAAGCATCACCATGTATAATAATTGACGGAATGCTATTTTCACGGAGGGCGTCAGTATATTAACGTTATCATCATACCACCGGCACCCGATGCATTAAACCTGGTTCAGAGAGATATCAATTAATTTCATCCCGGAAGGCAAATAATTAGTTTTGTAACCCCTCTCTGAACTGTCCGTTTTAAAGGGAAATTCATTGACAGAAATTTATAGCTATAGGGTTATGAACAAAAAAAATAATAATATCGATTATAATAGAGTTAGACATTGATTAAATCATACACAATATTGTTTCAACTGTTGTTTCAAATTTTAGAGTAAACGTTGCATATAATATAAACAGCGATGAACGACACTGTAGGTACATAAATACAGACATTTATATACAATTTGTATCTTTGTATATAGATGCATTTCTTAAAAAATTGTAATATACAATATACATGATAAACGATTACATTTATTTTCATCAAGACAGCTGACAGAATTGTCATTTATTTTTTAAAGAAATAAATGCGTTCGAAAACAAATAAAATTGTTAATTGCCTACTCTTCCCGAGAGGATTTTCATTGTTTTTTTTTTGAAAAAAAAAAAAAATAAACGTGTCTAAAGTTTTAAACTGTTATTACTTTTTGAATTTAACAGAGGTAAAGATGAAATCCCTGCGGGGCATGTTTCCATGTCAAATCCAATAATCCGGGCCACTGAATTTGCCGAAGAATCTTCTTTAAAAAAAACCCTGCTTACCCGAGAAAAGGGTATACATTATATTTGTACAGTGTGTTCTGCCGAACGGAAGCCAATTTATTGGTTGTTGCTTGCCCGGCGTCATGAAGTCATAAGGTAATAAAGGATTATTATATCTGATAAAAGGACAGCCGGGTGGCCTCATTGTCGGTTCCCTTGCAGTTTTAATACTAGAATGTCACAGACAGACGCGTAGTCGCCATGGAAACTGTCTGCGAACCATCCCTACTACCCTAGTATATGTTTTAGTTTATACACACTGTATGTACATGGACAAAAAAAATTACACTTCTTGCAATCACCCTTTGTACCGAATGAGTCATTTCGGTTACACCACGAGTTGTTCGTAACACCCTTTTAGAATCTCTCCAATTTGAATACGATGATTTTTATACATGCATTCAGAAAAACCTTATATGATTGCAAAACATAAAGAATTTCAACGCCAAGTATATATGCATCGTATACATTAATTTTATTCATTCTTTTGAGGTAATACACATCGGGTAAGACCATCAAAGGAGAGATTCCTTATCTAATTATACCGACCAAAACAAGATCACTTGAACTAAATAGGATTTTGTGTAATAATAAATATTTTCGGTAGCTATATAAAAGCTTTTGATAGAAAATCTGATAATAAGAATTCGGATATTATATAGCTCTAAAACAAACACTAACAATTATTTTAAAACACATTTACATGCCTACTAATTTTGTTTTATTCATTAATTCAATATATAACAACCTAATAAATTACTATTATAGGTCACAGGCTATTAGTCAAAAATTCTTAATTATAAAATGTTCACGTAACTTACACAAGAAATTATAAAAAAACATTGGTACAGATTATTTAGTAAACATTTAATGAATAAAAAATTATTAAAAAAACTAAAAACTTAAAATACTATTTTTTGTAACTACTATCAATTCCACGTAGTATGTAAACCCAAATTTACAAATGATAAGACTTACATTAGATCTATAAAAAAAAAATTAAATGCCTATAAAAACACAACTAGACTGATAATAATTAATGTAGAGATAAAATATATTGTAAGGTCTCATATCCAACTAAACTAATCACGGAATGAGCATAATTAAAGTTGCTCAATACTATCATCATTGGTGACTATGTTCATAAATGTATTGATAAATAAACAATTACAAATGAATATTTTTAATTTTAACATGACAATACTATAGTTGTGCATTTTAAAAAAATGATTCTGAACAGACCACGGATAATACCCACAAATGGTCTAGATTTGATCAAAATATGTCATGAATACATTACTTTGCTAGCGTACATTATCTGGTAAATGATTCTAAATCTATATGTTTGTAGTAGGTTATTGGCTAGAGTATATAGGTTAGGTGGATCAAATCCAACATCACGGATGTCAATCATAATCCGCCAATATATGGTACACACACATTCATCGTTTTTAAATTTCAAGACATTATGAATGCGTAAAACAAAAAAAAAAAAGGTGTTACGATTATAAAATATAACTGATGTACCTATACAAATGTATAATATTACATAGATCAAAATTAATACAATGTGTGGGTCAACGTCTTGTAATCGTTTTCATCCTCCACGAAAAGAATTCACGGCCAGTCAAATAATAAAACAAGTTCTACGCTGCATAGATTACATAGGTACCTATTACGCAAAAACAGGTTGTCGATCAAAACATTTGACCAATATCGGGATATTATAAACAATATATGTAAGATGGAGCATAATATATGCTCTAGCCGTTCCACCAAGTATATAATATAATATATCGGCTGGTTCCTACACAAATTTACCTCAGCCCCTGGGATCGGGTGACATTTTGTGTAACCCTCTTGCACATTCGTACCCTACTACACAATTGACGTCCGAGACCTTTGCGGCTTACTGTGTATTTTATTTTATTTATTATTATTATTTTTTTTTTTTGACGATCAACTGGGCCAAACACGAGCAGGTCTGGACATGTATTATGCATGTCGAGGAAGCCGAGCACGCGGTCTAATCAACCGGAGAGGAAATTCATGAAATATTCACAAACCCAAAGGGAGCATCTAGACGCAAATACGAGAAAACGCATCAAGACATTCGCGTTAGCCCATTAAAACATACTCGCATAGAAATATATTTATAAGAAACTGATCTAAGAAAAATAAATTCTCATAAAACAAATTTTGGATGTCATTAAAAGCATTAAAAGAAAATAATGATTTGCGCATATAGTTTTATACCTGAAAATTTAAAAAATAAATAGGTAACTTTTAAGCTAAGATCTGACAATAGTGGTCATGAGTAATATGGAAAATTATCATGGTCCACAGTTCACATGTAACAGTTATTTTATACAACTGTACTATAGTAATAACTTTAAACAATTGTTTTTCACGTTATTCATGAAAATTAAATAAACTTATTGTTTCAGATAAACACGATGCTACATTAATTACCTAGTTGATGTAATTGACAATCATTTGGTTTATATATTTACCTTTATAGCTAAGTATGTATATTTTAGTAATATCATAAGACATATAAGCTTTTCTAAAATTCTTCAAGATTTTTATTATCATAATAATTTTTTTTAAATTTAATACCTCTATTAAAGTATTTGTGTTTTAAATATTATTATGAAACGATGGAATCAACAATATATAAATGCAGATATTTATATTTAATTATAATTACTTATAGCGTATTATTATTATTAACCCATTATTAGAAATTATTTCCTCAATGAAAGTAAAATAATCATGTTATGTTATTATTATACGATAATAATGAATTATTGTGATTAATAATATGAATTATAATTCTTGTTTGCTGATAACTAAACATTTCCTTATGTGACCAAACTGTGCGTATCTATTTTTATTATTATTATTATTATTAACCCGTTAATTGTATCTATATTAGTACCTAAAAGAAAAATCTTGTTGGGTAGACTTCAGAGAATAATTGAAATAACTACGGACCTTGTTTTGTAGATTAAACTAAAAAATTGGCAGAAAAATCCCTGTCCAACGGGCTGTGTACAGCGTACACACAAATTTGACTTTAAAAGTTTCTTACAAGCGGGTTTTAATGGACAAACGGACATCCTTTCAAAGACGAGCAGGAATTGGATTTAATTAAGCATAACGGTATATGGGACAGTTCGTTTCGTGAAAAACTTCTTCCCAAAAAGGGGAGGAAATAGTTTCGATCGTTAGTTCACCATTGTTTCAGCATGCTTTTAACGACAACCGATTTGTCGCTCCCTTATTTTTTTTTTCAATTCAAATCTCAATTGAAGTGTTTCGGCCTCAAATTTACATCGAAAGGACTAAACATTTGTGTGTTCATCAAATGAGGGAGAACAAAAAAGAAAATTATATTTTTTCTTTAAGAATATGAAAATGCCCTTTATATTGGCGTGAAATAAAAGGACAAAGAATCTAGTAATCAGATTAATCGACTGAAACGAACAAAAACTTTTGAGTGTACAATGTAGTGTGCTTAACAACAAAGCATATATAATATTTATGTTGATAAGATGACGGTTTGTCGATTCAGAATTAAAATTCAATTATGTGAAAGTTTGAAATCTATTTAAAAATTACAATATTGTATTAAATTAAACTGAATAACTTTCCTAGCGAATTATAAATGGAGTTTATAATTGCAATTTATTTATAGATAACTTTTTTTTTAAAAAAAATCTAAATTATTATAAATCAGTATAAAGTTATTTTAATCATTTTGTCATCAATTTAAAAGTATTCAATGATAGTTATTATCGTCGTATTATTCAATTTCAAGGTTACTCGTAAGCAATCAATAAAATATATAATGTATAAGTATATAGTAACATATAACTACTATATTTGAAGCAATTAAAATGTATTTTATTATATTTCAGTAAATTGTTTTTGTTCGGTTATTTTCTATCTAAAAATACTTTCATTAAACACAAGATAAATTGAATGGTAATTTAAGTTTAATAAAAGTTTTTAAAACGTTCAATATTAGAGAAAACTTTTCATTTTATACAATTTAAATAAAAAGCAATTTTTTGATAAACTTTCCACAAAATTATATAAGTTATATCTATATACTTGTATTAAATATGTATTAAATATATCCAAGTTCCATGGAGATTAAAAGTATTTTAAACGTCACGAATTGGGAAACTTTATACTGTACAACTAAGTAAATTTATTGGAAATCAGGATTAAAAAAGACAAATATAATTAATAAATTTGACAACCGATTTAAAGGAAAAATATATCAAGCTTTTCGAATTTTATATTATTATGTTATATTCTTCTTTATGTGTTTATTTTATAAAATAAATTTCTCTGTGAGAATAGAATATGCATTATATATATATACAATAATTATGCCATAATATACACAAACCGCAACATAACGTGATATAGGCACTACAAACTATGTATATTTGTTATTTTTTTATGTATATATTTTTAATGGGTGTTGTGACTTGTGAAATATGAAAGTGTATATTTTTTTCAGAATTTATTAAACATTCTCTAGACTTACTAATAATAAAACGTTACATTTTAAAGTATATCTAATAGTATCAGTAGTGGAGCGGTATTGTACATTTGTACCAGCAAACAATTATACTAAACACTATACCAAATAGTACATAATATTCTATAATTGCTCTAGAATAATAAATGCATGTGATTGAGCATATGTCTCAATTACAATAATGATTTTATTTTATTTTATTAAACACGCAATGTATATCTATACGTTTATCAATGCACGACATGTTTCAACCAATTAAATACATTTTTTTTTTTTGAAAATTACAAAACAATTTTTCTCACCTAAAAAACAATCTTTTCTTGCCGATTTCTGCATACCGACGGCTGCAGTTTAACGGCTTAAGCGAAGTCGGCGACACGGACCTGCGATTGAGTTTCACGAAACTCAAACTGTGATTCAGAGACGTCAAAAGACCGCGGTCGGACGTCGGCGACAAAAACGTGGATGCGCCGTTGCACAGGTGTTCGATACTAGGCGACGGCATGCCGGTGATCTACAGAGCGAGCTGGAAAACCGCGGCAAACAGATTGGTCAAGCAGAGTCCGAAATTATTGTGACGGGAACAAGACACAAGAATAGACTTAAAATAATGACGGAAAAAACGACCGCGACAACACTGACCGGGCGGGCACAGAACAAATCGATTGTTTCGTAATTTTTTTCGTTACTGTTTTTACTATCGTCGGATCCGGTGAACCGTGGATCCTGCGTGGAAAAAAGGATACGGGCAAATAATTCCGAAAGACGTGACACACGAGGCGAACGGCAGAAATACCACATTAGGGTCAAGGAATGCTAAATCGAGTAGTCGCCGTCGGCGGCCACTATTATTGCGGCACACACGTAATACTATAATATTATACCACACACGTGAGCGTATATTTATGTGTGCCCCGCGTGTGGGTTAAATTAATGGCTTGTACACACCAACGATACAGATGACTTTTTTTGGAAGTGATGGAAAACACGATTTTTATTCTGCGGTCAACGTGTCGCGGCGACGATATGGTGATAGGTATTTGAGGAAATTTCGAAAGGCATTATATTTCGGACACGAACAATAATCATAATTTTAAAGAAAATATGTATTTACCATAAATACTTTACTCTGAAATCCTAAACACAGCAGAATTATACACGGACAGGAAAATGACGTAGACAATCACACAGAAAACCACACGTCCGCGGTACAACACGAATGCCACGAGTGTGCGACGAGCACGACCGCCGGCCAGAGACGTACGAGCGCGACTGACGCGCGTCGAACGGACCGGCAGCGGCAGCGTCGTTGTCGTCATCGTGCGAGAAAAATCAGCGAGACCGGCAGCAGCGCCGCCTCTCTTCCGCCTACAACCCTTTTACCCTATACTCCAAAGTGCACCGAATCAATCGTTTCGCTGAACGACGATAATCAGTGCATTTCGTCTGACCTTTTTCCTCCTTTACACCGAACTCTTTATCGAACAAACTTGGTTATAATAGTATAGCAGAGCTATATCGCAAGTACCGGAGCTTCCTCCGTATAGGTGAGTGAGTACGTCATGCTAAAAGATAAAATGTTACATACTTATATTGTATATATCGGTTGATGCTAAAAATATACTTGGATGTACAATATATTATTTTGTTTTAACTGCAGTTCCCCATCCCCCTCCCCTAACAACACCGATATTTGAATACTATCAATTTTTCTATAATAATAATAATAATATCATACAGTTTTATAGTCACTTTTAAAAGTCCTCTTAATGACCCGCGTAAATGAATCGGTTAATTACCTATTTACCGTCCGAACGACTGCGTTATAGTAATGGCATTGATATTATTATATTATAATATATAATAAAAAAAAAACCCGTTGGCGTATCATTATGATTATATATTATTATTCAACATATTATTACATTTTATTATTATCGAATATAGTATACTGACACCGCGTCGTTGCGTATTAAAGTAATGTTTTTGAACTTGATATAAATATCACTTTACAAAATTATTATACACTCACACAAATTAATTCATTAATTTATCAAGCTGGAATTCAGTCAAGTCGAGTAAAATCTCAACCACGTTTGAACAAAATTAGTTTCGATGATTTAATAGATTAAACACAAAGTATTGATATTTACTCCGATGATAAATAAATTACTATTGGAATATTAAATATTATATATGGATGAGAAATAAACAACACATAATTAAATCATACATTATAATATTGATAAAATATTTATAACAAACACTATGAACTTAACTTCAATAATATTTGGTCGGATAAAAGTACGGGTGGATATTGGTAGCAATAATATAAAAACCATCTTTTGAAAAACTTCGGCTATGCGAGAAAAATTATACGAATAAATCATGATATTATTAGTATGACCAAATATCGTATAATATACAGTTTATAGTATTTGAACACGACTCTCACAAAGTAGTATAGTTATAACTACTTTAAACATGGCGGGGTTAATGTCATATTTCGTCAGCAAATTGAGGCCTTGTGGAATCATTAAAGAATTTTATCAAATTGTGGGGGATTTTTCGATAATTTCTAAGGGTTAGTAAGTTCTAAATTGACTTTTATTGCCAAAGAGATCGGCATGAATCGCTAGGGCGGACACGTCCCACGTGGGATTTAACGAAATCGTGCAAATAGAACATATCAGTCGGACAGGAGGAAACGAATCAACAAAGTAACTTTGGTTCCGGTTCCATATGATTGTTACGATTTTTCACTATACGAAATTAGTTTAACGAACCAAAAGATTTTCAAATGGATGTACAAAAATATTAAACATACATTTGTTGCAAGTTTGGACTAATATGAGAGTATAACATAATTTCTTATTTACCTACTATTTTGATATTAGATAAATGATTCAATAAGTACAGCTGATGTTTAATTAATAGATTACGAAATACAATTAAAACCTAATTATTTAAGTTATACAATTGATAATACTATATAGATATTATAATTTATAATTAGTAATTAGTATATTAAATCACTATAGGCTGAACGAATTAATAATTTATCCAAGAGTTTTGATGCTATTTAGGACTATTTAAATACAAACATTATCATTATTATTATTATGTTTGTAAATTAATTCGACTTAAAATATATCTACTAGGCATTTAAAAGTACTGAACGTTTTTTTTAAAGATTTTTTTGAAAATTTCATATCAAATGTATAAAACACCAAACAAAATTCAAAGTTTGTCAATTGGGAACAAGTGTCATCGACACATCAAAAACTTGACTTAACTTTATATTAACTTTGTGACGAAAAATACATAAAAATGCACTTAGATAATAAAACCATCGTCATCGGGTTTCTGGACGTCTTCACTCAGAAGGGACACGATAGTAAGTCCCAGAACGTTTGTCTAATTAACCACAATTGGACCCACATATAGGGGACAGTGACACATTCACTTGGGTCATAATATATTATTCGATATTCGTCACGTGTCATGAATTATTTTGATAATATTATAACACCCGACGTATTGGCTCAAGACCAATTGGAAAGAAACAAAACATTTGTTTACTGTGCGTGTACTATAATACGCCTATGGTTTTGTGAAATACGGTCCGGCACACGAATTTCGACGATGTTTAATTATTATTGTCGTTGTCCGGCGGAGTGCAACGCGTACATTCCTACACGCACGCAAGTCGATTAATCTATCGATTTAATATCATTGTGTGTTTCGGGAGGCCCAATGCGAAATATCAACCACGGAACCGACGCACAACACAATCGTTGAATGACATCACTAATCGTGCAGTTAAATTATATATTATTATTACGCCCTCCTGAAGGAATCAGTTGACGGGCGAGTAAAACACGACAATTATATTATAATACCTAATAATTATAATAGTCGGTGGAAAATCGCATTACGAAACAATAAATGAGGACAACGCGGACGGGTATATATACATACACGTACATACATACATATATACATAAACACGTGTATATATATATCAATTGATTTACACCTCTGAGTCCATCAACGACGCTATTAAACAGCAGTTCGGAGCTTCTCCCCGCATGCAGCAGTCCGACAATTTCGGTGAGCACAACCCTTGATGCATCAGACGTGAAGGGTATAGGGGTGTACCGCCGACGACACGTCTTTATACTATCGCGTATTATTATATCGCCGTCGCACCATCTAAATCGACTGTGGTCACGCAGACAGCTATTGATAAACATTTCCGGACGACGACTTGGGGGAAAGTATAATATACACACCTACATACACATATTATACGTGTATACATAGAATTTCATCAGATAAAATACGTAATGCATGTCACCGCAGCAAAACACGGGGTGAAGTATATATACACCTAACCCCGAAAACCACTGAACCGTTAACGGAATGTGTTTATAATTTAGCATAATACATATAATATACGCATCGCAAATCCATAGCATAACGCATAATATATTATATTCATTATAAAACTAGATAACGTAATAATATAATGAATCACACGCGTATTCAATATTCGTACGCGTAGACACATGATAATATTATTAGATATGCTGTTCGTTGTTTGTATAAATGCATAATCTATATAATAGGTAATACAATTATTGCAAATTCGTAAAGTTTTGTTTGCAGATGTCCAGTCTTCATTTTTACACTCGTGGTGAGGAGATTGTATTTAAGGGTTTTAAGCCCTGCAATTTTGCAGGAAGATCAAAAAAGTTTAAGCGGACATTACTGTAGCACACTCAAAAAATACCGTGTACACATTATGATTTTTACAGGAGTTATTATTTATATATCGGTTTAATAATTATCAATTAAAACAAAGATAATACATTTTTTTTTACTAATTTATGTTCTTAATATAACTCGAAAATCGCTATTATATCTAATGAAAAAAAAAATGTTTAAAAAAATTACACAATTAAAAA
>JACXSJ010003265.1:0-26828 GCA_014851325.1 Pentalonia nigronervosa
GATGTTGTGTGGTTTGAATGTATTTGCTAAGTGGGAAGCCAAAATCTCAGATTTTTCTTGTGGAGTGATAGCAAGATTGTTGTTTTGGTAACGAAGAGGGGGGATGACAACTTTGTGTTTTAGAAGTGATTTGGTTTTTTTCCACAACGAACCGTTTGAGGGAGAGAGAGATTGGAGATGGGTGGCATATGAGTGATTTCTATGCTTCTTAAGAACTGATTTAAGTTTGTTGGAGTAATAGTTGTATCGTTGTTTATCGATTGGGTAGTGGGACCGTTGCCATGTGTTCCGAGCACGGCGTTTAAGCTTGATGAGCTCTTTTATTTCTGGCGTTATTATTGTTATTTATGTTGTGATTTTCTTGAGTTGGATAAGTGGTGTTAGATGCTTGGATGGTGTCTTGAATATTCTTTGTAAGGATACTTACTGCATTTTCAATATCGTCTGAGTTTTTTAAACTTATATTAAGAGAGGAGAGAGTTGACATTTTATTACGGAACTTGTTCCAGTCAGTTCGGATTTTAGTGCGCGGACAGAAGTCGATGGAGGCTTGTATTTTGAGGATGACCGGGGTATGGTCAGAAGCTGGATCGTTTATATTTGTGATATTAGTGAGAATGTGATTTGGTAGGTTGGAAAGGAAGAAATCAAGGAAGTCAGAATGTCTATTTGTATGAGTTGGCCAATAGGCGGGAGAATCTGGAGAAATAATTTTGAAACGTTTGTTTGAGATAAAGTTGTGCAATGAGCGGCCTCTTGTGTTCGTTGAACGGCATCCCCAGGCTATATGCTTAGCGTTGAAATCAGCGCCGATGATAAATGTGTTGTTAAGTGATTGGAGATATAGGGCTAAACTTTCTGCAGGGAATTTTCAGCTGGGGTGGAAGTAAGCAGATACTATTGAAGTAGGTATGGAATTTATATTTACAGATGTAGCGGCTAGTTGCATGTTTTGATTAGATTTCGGAGGAAAAGGAGAGTGTGGGATTTTGGAAGAAATTAGAAGAGTAGCACCAGCATGGGCTGAATCGTCGGGGTGATTTGCTAGAAGGCAGTCGTATCCATAAATTTTGAATTTTGAGTTGGAGGTGAGATGAGACTCCGTAATGAGGGCAATATCTACATTGTTTTCTTTTAGAGCGATTTGAAGTTCATTTGTATTATTTAAGATTCCGTTAGCATTCCAAAGGAGAATGGTTAGAGTGGATAGTTTATTGGCGGCCATTGGTGTTTACGAGTTTGTCAATGAGTTTTGTGAGTAGTGAGATTAATGGATTGATTAATGATTTAAATTCATTTATAAAAGAGAAGAGTTGTTCGTTAATATTGTTTGAGGCAGGTTGGGTGGGGGAAGACGTATTCTGAGGGAGATTTGTGTGTTCATTGATTTTCGGGAGGGGAGGGAAGTCAGTCTGACTTGGTTTTTGAGTGTTGGAAGAAGTGGTTGGTTCTTGAGAATTTGAAGTATTCTTACGCCAGGGATTTGGATGCTGGAGCTTTCGTGCTTTGACAATGCTCTTATGGACATTACAACCTTTATAGTTTGCTGGGTGCGGGCCACTACACAAGGCATATTTGGCAGGTTCACTTCGATTTTTTTGACATAAAGAAGAGTCGTGCAGATCGCCACAGCGAACGCACCGAGGTTGGTGGCTGCATTAAGTACGTGTGTGGCCATAAGATTGGCAGCGGAGGCATTGTGGAATGTCTTTTTTGGGGTACGGAGCTTCGACTTTAATTTTTGTGAAGCAGAGTGAGGTTAGTTTAAAGATTGCAGAATTTGCTGAATCAGGCTCTAAATCAATAAAAAATATTGGGAGGGGCAATTTTGATTGTCTATGACGTGCATTATTTATATTTCTTACACGGAAGCCTAGAGCTGAGAGTTCAATTTTTATATATGAAATATCTGTTGATGGCTGAAGATTTTTAATCACTACTCTGTACGGTTTATCTTCTTTGTTTTGAAAGGAGTGATGGGGAACTTCGTTTTCTCTAAGGTATTTTACAACGGCTCTGTAAGAATACGAGTTGAACGTTTGTAATCTCAGGCCTTTAGAAGAAGCTTTATACTCAAAACGAGAGGACTTGGTTAGTTCGTTAATTTTGATAACAAACTTATTGAAATTTAGCTCCGTTTCAATGAATATAGGCGGCGGGTTTGGAGTAATGGTTGTGGTAGATTTCTGCGGTTGTTCGGTAGGTGTCTGTGGTTGTTCAGTCACTTCCATGACCAATTTGATATCGTCTTCAGAAGAGGTTAGAAGAGAGAAACGATTTGCGGAGGTGAAAATGCTCGTGTCTTTTTTCGAAAGTGGAGATGTGGCGTGGCCTGGAGATCTTACGCGTTTGACTGAGTTTGAAGAGACTGTTTGCCAGTCTTGTTCATTGTCTGAGAAGTCTAATTGAGAGAGGTCACCCGTTTGGTTTGGTAATGATGTTGGTATTTTTAACTTTGGTGGCATTTTATTAATTTTAGTTTCATTAATGGTTTTGAGTTTTGGACTTTTGGGATTTCTATTACGAGAATTCATAATGACGTAGATAAGATATCGAAGTAGTTAGATATAGTTGATATAGTGAGTGGCCTTGGTAGATAATAATATTTATACATTACCAATAATTTGAGGTCCCGCGACTTGCGCTGGGGAACGCAGCGAGCACTAATGACTTTGCTATCGGAAACAGATAAAAGCGGAGCGGCGTGTGGTCTGTACGGTGTCACGACACGAACTGCCCAATAAAAATTATGATTATTTTTAGTTTTTATTATCGGGATACTATTACATAAATAAATGAAAAATATAAAAATCATTTTAAAATACCTATAATTTTAAATTTTTGTCTGACCAATTTTATTTTAGTATTCTACGTTGGTTGGTTTTGCCGACTAATTAAAACAGCAAAAATCTGGGAGGGTCACCCCCCCCCCCCCTTCGGGACGGTCTTACTGACAGCTAGTAACTCTAGTTTAATTTGGTCTGTAATAGTTAAAACTGGAAAAATTACTGTTGTGTAACCATTTAAATGCACAACACAAATATTTTTGCAAAATGATCCACATTGACCTACTGGATAATGACAAAATTCATAATCATTTTTTATGGAAACAGTATATCTATAATTACTATCTATTGAAGATGTTACATCAAATGATTTTTCATCAATTTGAGATACCATAAGATCATTTACCTTAATGTAAAATAATTTGTATAGTAGTTCTGGTTTTGAAACTATATAAAAAAAATTTAGTCAAACGTCTCTTATGATAATTTTCTAGAACATCAAAAACAAAATCAATTAAGGCAGCAGAATTAAACACTTTGCATCATTCTAACACAATATCTTTGAATATCCTAATGGATGCTTTTGCTATGTTGTTAGTATTATATCCATGAATTTGTAAGTTTCTTCGGAAATAAACTGCCTATTCTTTCATTCTACTTTTTAATCTACTCATATGATTTGCAAATAATCTATTGCTAATGTCACACATTTTTTTCATTTTATTATTAGCATTCTCTTCACTATAGTCAAATAAAATATTTCTAAATTTTACCATTAAATTTTGTCTTTCATTTTTTTCAATGCCGTCCTTTCTTTCACATAGTCATCGCTATAAGACTTGGCACAAATGAAACGCACAAAGTAGTAATGTCGATTTTGGAAAAACTACTTTCAGCACTCGACGTTCAGTTATACTATTGTCTATTATAAAAAACAGAGTTTGTTGTTCTCCACAAAATGCTGTTTCATCCAAACATTTTCTTAATAAATTAAATGCTTGTATATAACTTTGCGATGTTGAACATTTATGGATAACCACTTCAAAAGGAATACCATTAACTTTTGACACACCAAAAAAGAAAGTTACACATGATCCTCCTTAATTTTATCATTAAGTACAGTAATAAATCCTTTATCAGAATGGTCTCCATGATTTAGTGTTCTGTAATAATTATTTTACTTTTATTTCAAATACATATTATTTAATATATTTTTTTATAACTTATTATAGTTATTTGAAAGAACCTTCAAGTATAGGTAAAAAGGAAGAACCCATAACTTTTTTTGGAGAGAGGACAAAATAAAATTATTTTTAGTTATGCAAAATAAGAGAAAAAAATCATATATATTCAACAGTTTTTTAATATTTTTTATTATGAACCTCCTTATAATAATAAATTTAATTATTATATAAATCTTGAAAAATTACTAAAACTTTTCTTTAAATTTATTGTGGTATTATTGAATTAAATTGATTTTTTTTAAAATAATTTTTGTTTTGTAAAAATGATAATATAGGTATTTAATTTACCTGCAGTTATTATAAAGCTGTTACACCTGCCTTTAGTTGGGTTAGTATGAGTATCGGCCAATATTTTAATACATTCCATACTACTAGATCCATTGGTTGCAAGTTTGACTTCACGATAATTTTTAGATGCCGATGGGATCATACTATCTGAAAAGTAGTTGCTAAATTTTTTTGAAGTATCTTCAGTCATCCTCAAGTAACCGTAAGCTTTTGTATTATGTATGTTGTGACTAAGCTTATAAAAATCTAAAAAATAATATTGTAAAACATATTTGGTAAAATGGTATACAATTGGTATTAATTATTAAAAAAAACATGAATCAAATTGTATATAATAATATTATAACCTGTTGTTATAAAGGGAAATAGAAAGTTAATGTAGTATAATATAATATTAATAGGGATAAGTGCTGAATACCAGTAGGAAATGTATTTGATTGATTGGTTTCCAAACCGTACCTGAATTTATACCTAATATATACCTCAATTCAAGTGGTATATGTAAATACGTGTCCAAGATCCCCAAACGCTGATATATACAATGTATGGATATTATACATAACATATTAATTTAAATTTATATAATGCACTATACACGGTGTCTGATTCAGTAAGTATACCGTATATAATATATTTATATATATTTATCAAGAATCTACTGAAATAATAATAACAATATTTTACCATTGTATTTTTATAGTTTTGATAAAATCGTCCGTCGTAACGTTAATTCCTCGATATTCGTCTATATTGTGATAGTGAGTTTATTTGTATTTTTCTGCTATAGGGGATAATATTACAACACTTTTTCTGTTATTTTATATCTGCTATTAAAATGTATTGATTAGTTGACCTCCGACAATTGACACCGACATAATACTACTATAATACTACAATAGTGAATAGTAGTCGATAGCATAAGACGGAAAATTATTAGTAAGTACGAATTTATTTTTCAATAAAATGTCGTCTAAAAATCAATCATCCATTCATTTTTTTTTTAACCTATTCAAACGTCAAATGTTAATTAAACTAATACATTAAAAAAATGCATCAACTAAAAGATCAGTTTCGCCTAATGATATTACTGATATTAGTACAAAAAAAATCTTAAGTATGGTTTAGCTACTCCGTCTTCGTCCTTAACTCATAATAATTATAATATCAGTTTATTCTACCACAAAATCCTTTCACAAATTAAAATTTATAACATACTAAATAAAATTTGGACCCTGGAAATAAATTATAAATTTCTGATAACATCAATTACTTCTGGAAAAGACCAAAAAGTATAAAATCTTAAATTTAAATATTCTTGGTTGTCGTATTCAGCAATACAAGTTGGTGCATTTTGCAAATTTTGTGTAGTGTTTTTGAAATCTCATGGTGAATACAATTCTAAATTGTTAGGTAGTCTTGTAATAAAAAAATTTAACTAAAAACACGGAGTCGAAATATTTACCAAACACTCTAGAATATAATAAAAAATGTTTTTTTGATGTTACCAATTTTTCAAACGTTTTAAAAATTCCAAGCATGTTTATCGAACAACAAATCTTTTAACATGGTGGAGCTTTAACCAAACTACATTCCCAAATTTATTACCAGTTGCGATGAAATATCTAGGTATTCCTGCCATGTCCGTTTGCTCTGAGTACATGTTCTCAAAAGCAGGACAAATTGTTACCAAAAGGAGACAGAGACTTGATCCTGGATCAGTAGAATAATTAGTATTTCTAGATGCTAATATATAATATATAATTAATGATAATATTTTAAAAATAAATAATAAATATGTATATTTCTATTTTAAATTTTATTATTTTTTTTATTAATAATTAATTATTAAATTAATATTATTTATTGTGTACCTATGTAAAAAAAAAAAAAAAAAAAAAAATAAGAAAAGATAATTTCTCACTTCAATTTAGATAAAAATTTATTGTAAATTCAGTTACATAGACTTAAAAGTTAAAACGTAGAATAGGTAATATGAAAACTTAAAATATAATAGCAATTATGGTTGATTTAATTTGTAGGTCAATGTACATAATAAAAAATGTTGAGTTTGAGTTTGACTTAAAATGATTCTAGGTTCGGTTCAGATTCGAAAAAAAATAGTTTAAAGTTTGATTCGATTTAAAAAAATCAAGGTTTGACCCATCCCTAATTATAATGAAGAAGAGTTTCAGAAAAATGTATAAACAGTTTTAGTGAAATTGGTACACTATTTAGTAAATTTGTATTTTTAGTGTAAGCCTTTAATTTTTTATGTTTGGATTCAAAATTATGAGATCAAATAAATTTTAATGAATCAGATATTTTAATTATATTACAGTAATGATTAAAAAAGTGGTGTTTGGATTTTAGATTGTCATTAAATAGTTTTACATATTTTAAGTTGTGATATTCTATATATGTTTGTAATTTAAATGAAACTTGAATGTGAAATAAAGATAAAAACAGTAAATCTGTAATTTGTATTAAATTTAATAAAAACTTCTAAGCTTGATCATTCTTAGGGACTATGTCACCAATTAGTAATGGGAAAAAGTGTACAATTGTTTGAATTTATCTAGCTGATATTTTGATATGCATATTATTTTAATTTAGTATATTCAAAGGTAAATATATGTTATCTATTTCACTTTCTCCACATAGAAAATTTTGTTTATGGTTATATAAAGTTTCTAAATTAAAGTAATTTGATTTTATTAAATTTAAAATGATATGGCATATATCATAAATACACAATCCTTCAAAAATATCATGCATCAAACCTACTGAAAAGTTTTGAACAACATGAAATGAATTAACTAAATTGAAAACAGACATTTCATGAACTCTATTTGCTTATAATCATTTTATATAACAACTTATTCATAATTGTGTTTAGTATGTAAAGTTTGACCCAGACATAGCTGCCTCCTTTATGCAAACCCACTTTAATCTACTAGCCTCATGGTACACAGAATGGGGCATAAAATTAAACCAAACGAAATCACTTCACTCCACCTTTACACTACGTCCCAAAGACTGTCCACAACTACTCCTTAATAATCAACCTCTACCCTACTCCCAAAACGTTAAATGCCTTGGCCTAACCCTAGACCGCCGGCTCACATGGGCGCCTCATATACGCTCCAAAGTTTAACGCTCAATGATCGCAGCCGCCAACTAAGACACCTACTGACATCCAAGCATATCCACCTGAATAACAAGCTCCTTATATATAAAATGTTATGTAAACCAATATGGGTCTATGGTGTTCAGCTCTGGGGATCAGCTAAGACTACTAACATCAATAGAATACAAGCCTATCAATCTAAAACCCTAAGACAAATCACTAAAGCACCATATTACGTTTCAAATCACACACTCCATCACGACCTCTCCATACCCTTTGTTGCAGACGTAGCCAAAACATACTACAAAAGATTTCACAATCTTCATTTAAATCATAGAAACCCACTCATGCACGATATCTCTTCCCCGACTATCCCCGGAAATCCTCCTAAACGGCTAAAGCGAAAATGGTGTAGAAACCTACTGACTAATTAAACTAAATCTTAACTCATGTTTTTTTTTTTTTTTCAATGTAGTACCTCCTCCACTGGGAGGCATCTACGCTCTGTTATATCTATCTTGTTATTTTACTCTATTCTCAATTATTCTTATTGTTCCTTGTGCAACAGATTGAATAAAACATTTATTATTATAAAAAAAAAAAAGTATGTAAAGAATTAACAATTTCATTAGCAAGAGTATTCATACTATTTTTATTAAAATGACAAAATTAACAAAAATAAGTAGCAAAAACGATTTGGCGAAACCCAAAATATTATTAAAACCCAAATTTTTCCCAATAATTAATCCTATAAAAAATATATAATATATACATTTTCATTTCTTCCTGGAAATTTTAATAGAAGACCATTTCTTTCTAAATCATTAAGTTGTTCAATTAATTTAAAAAACGCTTTATCATTTTGTACTGCTTTAACAACTTTTGTATTGAAGAGTGCAGCTATAAAAATATTTTATGAGTTTGGACATAAATGAATAGGAGCTAAAGGAAAACAATAATAAATTGCTAAAACTGATAACGAATAAGAACCAAGAGGATTGTTGATCTTAAAGTCATCAAAGTACAAGAAATAAGGAATAACTATTTCATCAAAATGTTGAAAAATTGTATGCTTCCACAACTTACCATTAAAAAAAAAATTGTATAGTTATTATTAGAATTTAAAGAACTGTGGATGACTCAAAATAAATTTAAAACACACAGTAACTCAAAATATTTTTAAATTGAAATTGTATTGGTAATTAATTTAAAATAATCTATTCAATGATATTATTTAAAGGACATTAATTGGTTTTTCATATAATTTTGGCATATTTCTACTTTAGCGGGCACCCTAAATTTTAGAATTTTTTATTTTTAATCCGAAGTACTGTTTTACGCTAAAAGAGGTGGTGCAAACAAAAATCGACACAGATTAATAGTTTTCGAGTTATAGCATTGCGAAATTTGAGTTTTTCTATAGTTTACTTAAATAGATAGTTTTTTATTGGCCTCGAGCTACTGAAGTGTGGCACAGTGGTCGTAATCCCATTTATTATTAACCTAGTATTTCGAGTTCAAATAGATAGTTCAACATCAAATAGTCCTAAAATGTTTTTACACTGTTTTACACTTTTTTTTCATTGATATTAATTCTTAATACCCGTGGAAGCGCGTATAAACCTGGAATTTAGATATATAGTACACCTAAATACTAAGGGCCTGCGTTTGTTATCCCGCCTGCCGCGGAAAGTCTGTGTCTATGGTGGCGGGTGTTCTGAGGAGGAGGTATTTGGGTTTTGCAGTATTATAAATAAATACAAATAACATTATATTATAATATAATGTATTATTAAGGTTATAAAAATGACGAATATGCAGGTGCATCGTTGTCGTTACTATCGTGATTATCGGTATCACTGTCATTATCTCTATCATTGTTGTCGTCGTCGCTTTCGTTTTCGTCGTACTCGTTTTCGTTTATGTCGCTACCAGTGCTATGCAATATACCAGCTTGTTTAAAAAACTCTGATGTGGCATCTAAATTAAAACTTTTGCATTTTTTTTAAAACATATGCTTTGCTAAGTACTCCACGTAAAACTCTTTTTTCCTACAATACTGTGACATTGACGCCTTATCGTGTTTCCATGATCTATGGTATTGAAGTGGACTCCAGTTTCTAGATCTTTAAAATTAAGGCTGTGATTCACAGTAAGGTGGATGTAGCTCTCATTATTTAAAATATTGTATGCCTAAAAATAAAAAGCCGAATAAAAGTTTATACGTTTTTGATTTCTACAAGTTTACTAAAGATACATTCCAATAATCTGAAATTATTGTGGTTCCAGGTTTTGCCCAGTCCCTAATAATTTTTAATAGCGTTTTGGCGGTACGATTTTCCACCGGAATTATGAAACAATTTCCGATCTCTCGTTCGTAACCACCGAAAATCCATTGTCCTTCTGCTCGGTGCCCTCGATGGTACTTTTTTTTTACCAAATTTCGATTTGTCGATTTCAATCGTATGTCTGTGTCTACCAATCATCACCTTCCGGACAATCATACTGTCGTACACCACTTCACGGCAAAAAGAAGCACAGTTAACTATAGTCTGGTTAGCTAGTCTTATCTGTTGTTGGATCACCGGAAATAAGCAGTTCATAACCCACAAATTTACGAAACCACAAATGTCCACAAACAACGATAGGTTGGACTTAGTAAAAAACGTATTTTTTTATAAAGACATGCTACATAAAATATTATTAAATTATTTTTTTATATTAAATTTATATTAATCGAATTTTAATGATATTCTAGATAATTTAGTTTAATTTAATTTTAATCATTGTAAATAAGTTTAAATAGGTATTTACCTGTAGTTATAATTTTTATTTTTCTTATTTTGTTTCTTTCGGCATTTTCATGGTAATTGTCTATTGAAGCGTCGTCTCTTGTAAGTTTCATTACGTGATTTCTTACACATTTTGGTTCGGTGGGTAATATACCGAAACTTTGTAATATCTCTTATCAGCCCTAATCCATCGTTTTTTAAAAAAATTCTTTTAAATCGTACAAATGTATGCGTGGAGTACTTATTTTTAAAATAATCGTATAAATTTTCGAATTATAAAATGCATTGTGACAATGTATGTGCAATGCTGAAGCTTTTAGGTAGGTTTTAGCTTATCATTTTGTTAATTGTTTGTAATATTATCTAAATGGTTTTTGGTAAAAATATATTATCCGTTATAGGCATTATCTAAATTACGTCATCGACATAAATAACCCGTGACTTACTAGGGGTGGTGTTGCATAGCAAATCGAGGGATGTTTTCGTTTTTAATTGTCCGAGCGAGCGCAGCGAGCGTGTGACCCTACTTAGGAAATTTGATGCAACCAAAGTGCATATTTTACTGCTCTGTGACCTACTTTTGGTAGTGTTGAATACCAAATCAAGGGATATTTTCGTAAAAAAATTGTAAAAAGTGCAAAAAATATTTGATGAGCTCGGGCGTCAAACTCGAGACAATCCTTTTATTAGAATAAGACGTGATTACTGCGTTACAATTTACTGACTCTGAGGTAATCTAATTTACGTATTTAACTGCAAAAATTGTTCGGTTTCAACCGTTGTAGCATTCAGACGTGTGTGGCGTATCGTTTTCGTTATCTGTTTGCTCATTAGTAATTGCACCGTTATTTTCGAGTTAATTTTACCTAAATAAGTTGTGTTAACACGTGTCATATAACGTATGTCGTCCACCTCGGGTGGTACAGGAGACAAGCCTATCAACCTTTGGGTTTCCAAATTCAAAGTTAACCTCCAAAAATCCAAAAATCATTCAGAATGGAAAATTGTTCAAAAAAAAATAATAACAAGTCATCAAATAATACTCCTTCAACACCGATTTCGCCGAACTTTCAACACATAATCGATAAGAACCCTCAATTACAATTACCTTCAGGTACACAATTTCATTTTAATGATTCAAATATGATACATGATGATAGTGATAATATAATTAAGAATTCTTCGGCCGATCGTTACTCCGTCGATATGGATTTATATAAATCACTTAACAACTCGTGCTATAAGAACGGTAATGATTACGCGATAGTTGATAATGACCATAATCTGTTGAATGACAACACATTATCAAACAATACAAGTCTTTCATATGCGTCTTCAAAACAATTAAATTCGCATTGTCGCGATTCTAACTTTTCAGACAATTTTATCGGAGTCCCTATTATTATAATAGAAGCAATTTCGGATAAAAATAACATTGGAACACTTCATTTTATGAAAGTTGGCAAACTTTTTTTTAATAAATTCAATGGCATTTTGCGTATTGACCCAATTGGTGTGAGAGTAAAAGTTACGTTCGACTCTATTATTTCCGCCAATATTTGCTTATCCTCGGTAGAGTTACTATCTATGCGTTTGCAAGCATACATTCCGTCTACACTTGTATATTCATTCGGTATTATAAATCTCGATGTGTCATTTCCCGTAGAAGATTTTTGGGAAGGTTTAGTTTCAACGGTGCAAGTGGTCAGCTTCCGTCGCATCTCTACCAGCACGAATGGTAATTTTTACTCACCATCGTAAATGGTAGAGTTGAAGTTTTTCTCTCCAAAGCTCCCAGAAAAAGTAGCTATCTACAAAGTACTATTTAAAGTTTCACCAAGCATTCGATCTCCGGTAATATGTCAAAATTGTCTCCGTTATGGTTACACCGCTAAATTCTATCGTCGCAAGGCTAACTGTTCATATTGTGGTTTATTCGATCATTCTTTTTCCAACTGTCCCACAAAAGAATCAACCGCCCCATCTTGTTTCCACTGCAAAGGCTCTCATATAGCCTCTGACCGGTCATGTACGGAATGGTTTCGTCAAAAAAACACAAAGAAGATTATGGCCAATGAAAATATGTTCTATAAAGATGCGGTGTTCATTATTAAAAATAATATTGTTAATAAATCATCTACTTTTTCTCATATCACTGCTAAATCTAAAGCCAATAATGTAAAAGAATCCAGCAATAACGACATTATTATTTCAGATGAGACTTTTCCAAATATTGGTGAATCTCATGTAAGGTCAAAAATAAAAAATTATAACCATAATTTTTCTCGCAAGAAAAACAACTTTATTCCTTCTAAATCACCATCTCTCTCAGTTCTTGTCAATAAGGATTTTCCCTTCCCTAATAGCACTTTTCTGAAATATATGTCAGAGAATACTTATGCTTTCTCCAAAGAGGATTCTTTGATATCATCTCTCGCCAATCAACTTACTCTTACATTAATTAATGACTCAATATCTTTTTCTTCGTCTTCTTCTCTTAATAACATAATTGAGTCTCATATAATTAATTTTTTCTCTTCCATACAGAATGGATCGCAGAATCATTAATGATCAATTTAACAATTTTTTGATTTTACAGTGGAACTTTCGTAGTCTTAAAGCATGTCGTAATGATTTTTCTTTTATGTTGGCAGAAAATAAATGTCAATGCACACTTCTCTCTGAAACGTGGCTTTTACCGAACTCGCATATATCTATCCCTAATTACCACATTTTCCGCCAAGATAGATTAGATGGATATGGTGGGGTTGCCATCGTCACTCATCAGTCTATTAATAGCAAACGCATTGTTCTTAACGATAACGTTAGGCACATGTTAGAACACCACTCTATCGATTTAATAGGCATAGAGATCACTCTCAATGACAAAATTCTTGATTTTTGGTCAATCTATATCCCTCCTTCGTCTAACCCTTCTCTAGAAACATTCAATAATATATTCTCTCTTATGAATCGTTCGTCCTTAATTGGAGGTGATTTTAACGGTCACCATCCAGTCTGGGGGTCTTCCATTTCAGACTTCCGGGGCAACTTGATCCACTCCGCCATCTTAGATTATGGTCTCTGCGTACTTAATAATGGTGATGCTACCAGAATCAATCGCCCTCCGTATCCTGATACTATGGTCAACATCTCGGTATCCTCGCCTAATATATCTCTGTCTTGCTCTTGGTTCGTGCTGTCGGATCCCTTTGGAAGCGACCATCTTCCTATTCTTATTATTATACCCAACAGATCTTCGTATCCAAATTATTTTCACAATAACAATAATACTTCTACTAGATTCAACTTTTATGTAACAGACTGGAATCAATTTACCTATCAGGTCGCCAGTCTCTTAGAATCGTTCACATTGGAATGCTCACTGCTCAACAACTATAATAACTTCGTGAATGTATTATCATGTGCAACAAAAAAATCTACTCCGCTAAAATGTATAAATAAAAAGAAATATGCTACTAGTCCTCCATGGTGGAATGAGCTATGCACCATTGCCGTAAAGTCACGTTCTTTTTATTTCCAAAAATTCAGAACGTCACGCTCTCGTGATGACTTCATAACGTACCGCAAGGCTTGTGCTGATACTACTAAAGTCCTGAATAAAACCAAAAAAGCCTCTTGGGAAAACTATGTTCTAATTTAGATCCTACTACGCCTCTGTCAATGTTTTGGGAGACTGTGAAAAAATTTAAACATTGCATCTATTCGCCTCCTATGGCTTCCAACGAGGATTGGTTTGAGAAATTTTGTAATAAACTTTCCCCATAATATGTTCCTTCCAAGGTGGAAATTTCGTTCGATTCTTTATTCAACAAAAACCATTTATCCGACTACGTTTGGTCTCATTTTTCCTCCCGTTTTAATCGTCAAGAATTGTTACTCGCTGTATACTCACGCAAATCACCTGCAGGGGGGTTAGATAACATCTCTCCACTTCTGTTTAAACATCTTCCGATCAAAGCATTCGATATACTATTAAAAGTATTTAATGACCTTTGGTTAAATAATATTGTGCCTGAGTCATGGAGACAATTTAGGGTGACCCCCTTACTTAAACCTGCTGCTAAACATCCAGCGTATCGCGATGTACGAGGACTTGGTACCATGGAATATCTTTCTAAACTCGTTGGTCCTATCTATGATACTTTTTGCAATCGTGAGTTTTTCACGGCTGCATTTGTTGATGTGAAAGGTGCATATGGCTCCATCCATATTCCAACTCTTATACTTCGTCTACAGGATCTTAATGTTCCCGACGTCTTCTGTAATTATATATATAACTTATTTTATGTTGGTTTTTTACATTTCACATCCCCATCGGGTGCAGAATATATTCGCTCAACATATAAGGGACTGCCCCAAGGAAGTTGCCTTAGTCCTATTCTATTTAATGTTTATATAACCTCCATAAGTAAAAGCTTATCATCCTATGATTACTCATGTCTATTCTATGCCGACGGTATTGTCGTTTTCTCACTTAACAAATCTCTCAATCATGCTATTCTCCACTTAAATTCTGCTTTGTATTCACTAAACAACAAACTTTCATCTGCTTTTTTTGAAGTCGCAACTGACAAAAGTCAATTAATGATTTTTACTAGAAAACGTTACATTGATTTCCCCCCTGTGTACATTAACAACAAGACTATAGTCCCATCCAATACAATCACATACCTCGGTCTGGTTCTTGACCCAATACTTAGATGAGTTCCTTATTTCAACTATCTTAAGTGTATAATTTCTAAATGGTCCAAACTACTCAGAGCATTAGTAGGCACTTGGTGGGATGCTCACTCATCATCACTCTTATTAGTATACAAATCTATAATCCGTTCTAAAGTTGATTACGGTTCTTTTTTGTTCTCATCCGCGTCTTGATCACACCACAATAAGCTGAATGTCATGTTAACCTCTTACATCCGTACAGTCATCGGAGCTGTACGATCTGCACCGAACATTTGTCTGGAAGTTGAATGCGTTTGTCCACCCATAGAAATTCGGTCACGACAACTTGCAGGAAAGTTTTTGTTAAAACACATTTCAAAATCTCCTAATTCTATCCTTAATAAGTTTTCATCTCTAGCTACTCGTTGGCGATACGTCCTAAAAACTCTTCCAATTTTAGCTTCCATTGCCTTTTCTATTAATCACTTCACATCCTCTGTCATCTTACCTCAAAAGCGTCTTCATTGTTTTGATATCCCGTATGAAGCTCTCACATATCTTCCTCGAGTCATATTACTATTCTTTAAGGATTGCAAATACAATAGTGATAAATTTAATATGCCTACCTTCTCCGTTAATCACATCTTCAATGAATTTATAGAATCAAATTTTCATAATTACTATTTGGTTTATACTGATGGCTTAGTGTCAACCAACTCAGCAGGTTTTTCATTCTTTATTCCTGAAAAGATGGTCAAATATTCTAATACATTACCTCATATCTCATGTTCTTTTACAGCAGAATGCTATGCGATTACAACAGCTCTTGAGTATATCAAATCTTTAAACATTACAAAATGCTTGATTGTCTCGGATTCCCAAGCTACTCTTAGCGCTATTAATTTTATCTCGATCTCTGCAGCTACGTCTTCCCTTATTCTTAATATTAAAGCTTCATTTTTTGAATTATATTCACATGGTATAATAATCGAATTTCTGTGGGTCCCAGGCCATTCTGGAATCTCAGGCAATGAAATTGCTTTTCTCCTCGCTACTTCCACCAAATATAATTTAAACACTTCTGTTCGTAAAATCCCGTCCTCAGATTTTTTAAATATTTTACAAATTAATTACAAACAGGCTTGGCAAGATAGATGGTTATCAGTAGCACCTGATTTCGCTAAGTGGTATAGATCCTTATCCCCTACAATTCTACGGCACCCATGGTTCATTAAACAGCCTCTAGACAGATCCCGCATCGTCCGATTCGCCAGACTTAGATTTGGGCACAATTTAATTCCCGCACATGCCTTTCATCTCGACTTGAATGACTTCCCCTTTTTGCACTCGTCATGCAGAAGATACAATTTGCGACTTCTCACACATTCTTGCCAATTATCCATCTCTTTCTAGTTCCCGATCAAATTACTCCGTTTTTTACATAATAACAATATTAAGTCATTAGAACTAACAATTATTCTTAATTTCTTTTCAAGAATCATCATTATTATTATTATATTGAAATTTTTTGAAAATGCTGGATTCTTAATTTGATTTTATTGTTTTGAATTTTTTTAACCCTTTTTTTTTCATTAGTTTTATACTAGTTATAGTTTGTTTTTTATATATTTTTAAACTCGGTTTTTTTTTTTACATTATATACTTTTATTGTTCCTTTTATCTTTTATTACATCCATTGGAATGCTATTTGTTAAGGTATCATTATTTGTAACTGTTAAGCTGTATTAATTTTATTGGTAGCTTTAATAAAAAAAAAAATACCCAAATTCCAAAGTGTATAACTCAAAAACTAATGATTTGCGCCAATTTTTTTAAAACGTTGAAATAGCTGGAGTTTCAAAAAAAAAAATTGCAAAAAACAAGGTGCCCGGTGAAGTAGAAATGTTCCATAATTTTTTATCTTATAATCGTTTTGGAAATTTTTTTACAAAACTTACAAATAATTTCTAATGATTTTATAATTTTAGAATTTATACAGCTAATATTTTTTTTTTTAATTTGCATACCAATAGTTTTTATTATAAGCTCTGTAATATCAACTTATAATTCAATAGGTTGTTTTTTTAGAAAGATTAAGTTTTTTATAATATTTAAGAGACAATTTTAATGTTGCATCTTGCAGTTAGTTAATATTTACTTCCTGGGTATCATGTATCATGTAACTTTTTTGAATTATTAAGAGACGTTTGATCATAATTTTTAACTTTATTTAACTTTTCACATGCATTAATGTATTTATTACAAGAGATCAACTGATAACTAATTGGAACATTATTAATTTCTGATTTTATATGTTTTGCAAACAAGCAATAAGAAGTAAAACTCTGAATGCAATTAATAACAACATATTTAAATATTAAGTTTGATTGTAATGAATGATAGATTTTTAAATGTAAATTTTGTATTCTCTTTATATCTAAGATTTGAAAATTTAATACAAGGGTTCTCATAAGTTTTAATTAGAAAAATTTAAAAATATTAAAGTAACAGGTGGTAAAGATAATTTATTTTTATTGAAGTTCAAATTTTGATAATAGTCGTCATATAAAATAATGTAAATTTTAATGATGAGAAATTTTCTGTTTATTTTTTTTTTAGATATTCACATTGAACTAGAGAAGAAGATTGCTAATTTTATGGAAATGGAAGAAGCCGTTATATACTCGTACGGGTTCTCTACGGTGACTAGCGCCATCCAAGCATACATTAAGTCTAGAGATATTGTATACGTGTGCGTAGTAAATAGTAATCCAATATGACACTATACCTGTAGCGATTGCTTTCGTTTTGTTAATAAAATTGGAATATTTTTAGGGACGAAGAAGTAAACTTTGCAATACAAAAAGGACTGCAATCTTCTAAAGCAGAACTGGTGTACTTCAAGCACAACTGCCCAGAAGACTTAGAACGGTTGATCTTGGAGAAAAATGCAATGGTAAGAATCTTGCCAGAACGGACCGTGAAAAATAATAATATACTTCATGATCCCAAAAAATAGTTTAACATTATGATTGAAATTTACAAAAAAAAATTTGACTATTCTATATTTATATATAAATTTCAAATTGAGTACAAATTTATAATCTTACTTGTAACTATTTAAATATATGTTTCAAAAACTAAGCACATTTTTATACTTTTATGTCCTGGTTATTTGTTAATTTTTAATTGTTATTTTAGTTACCTACTTACAAATTAGGTATATTATGGAGTGAAGTAATAATTTTAATTACCCTTTTTAATTATTTTAAACAAATATTAAAACATTTTGTGTAAACCTAATAAATCATAAGTTATCATAGATCATAGGCTATAATGTAGCCATGATGTAACTAGGCAATTATTTAAATTGTGTACGGAAATAATTATTTTTTTGTTATGCCTTATGTTTGTTACATTTTTTAGTAAGAGTACTCTCAAAGTTTCAAGATATTCAGTTATACATACAATTTTTATTAGTTATTTATTTTAAAGATATTGAAGTCTAATTTATTTAAAAATTTTAGTTTTTGTGCAAATTTTACAATGATAGCAAAGTATTTTTTCAAACAATTGTTTGTATTTTAATACAACAGCATATTTTTACTTTTAAATTTTATAAAAATGTAATAAATTTTGAATACAGTTAGAAATAATAACAATAATAAGTATAAAAAAATTATTTTGTTTTTATTCAAAATATATAAAATTCGTATGTCTTATATAATTTACAGAAGAGAAGCAGAAACAGAAGAGCGTTCCTGATTGTCGAAGGCATTTATATGAATACCGGAAATATTTGCAACTTGCCAAAATTGATTGACATTCGGATAAAATATAAGATCCGCATATTCATTGACGAAACCATATCATTTGGCATTCTTGGCGAAAAAGGTCGCGGAATTACAGAACACTTTAATATACCAGTAAGGATAATAACAATTTTATTTTGTGATCAAAGGGAAATGGATTATTTTCAACAACGAATTAAATAACATTGATAACTAACAAATACTAGTTTACGTGTTCTAAAATTCAAATAAATATTTGATAGAAAAATATAAAAACCTATGTGTCTTTACCTTAAGATCTATGTTACCATGAAACAAAACATTTATAAATATATAAAGTATTTAAACTTATGTGTATAATAGACTATATAATTATTTTTTTGTTTTTTTTTGCAGAAAGACGAAGTTGACCTGATCATTGGAAGTCTAGAGACATCTTTGTCATCTGTTGGTGGTTTTTGTGTAGGCTCAACATTTGTTGTCGAACATCAGAGGCTGTCTGGTCTTGGTAACGAAAACATTTGATATTAGTTAAATAAGTTTATTTTTATAACATTAATATTAAAAGTCATTAATAATTAGAAATACAAATAATATTTAAAATAATTTTATAATGCTAGATATTTGGAATAATTTTCCCTTTTAAGAAATAAAAAATCAACATTTTAAAGAATTTTGTGTATTGATGTAGATATAAAAATTTAGTAAGAACACTTTTCATAAACATTTTATACATTTCTTTCAATATCCAAAGATATATGATTGATATTATTTTATTTATGGGCTTATTCTACTTCATAAAAGTACATTTTTATATTTGTTTTTTTGTTATCAGTCTTGTTTTGTTAATTTGATAAAAATTAAAAAAAAACCCATTTTGACTTTAAGTTGAATAACGTATGATGCAAATCTAAAATGATTAATATATTGTTATATAAAAGGTATAGCTCATATATAATGATGGGTAAATACCCGATAAATAAATTTATGGTAAATAACCAGGGTATTTACCCGGTATTTAAAATAAACACCCGGTATTTTGGGTATTTATTTTTAATTGTGTTTTTTCTATTTTATTTCAATGTTAAATAAATTGTTAAACCATTTATCAATATAATATAACTAAAACAATGTTACTTGTAGTTTGTAATTAAATATTAAGATAAATCAAGCTAAAAACTTATGTAGTGTTAGAGCTTTAATCATTTAAAATAAAATATAAACAAATTATAATTTTTGTAACATACATTATCATGGTATAAAAGAATAAAACATAACAAAATCAACAAAATTCTCTTAGTAAAAAATTAAAAATGCAATGCTTTGATTAATATTAAAATAGATAGGTAAATAATCTTATTTTTCGTAAGTTGTAACAATTCTTACTTATTATTTAAGCGAAATTTTATAAAAAACATAATGTAAAATGAAGTTAATACAAATCTCATTCTTAAAAATAAAAAAAGTAATGCTTTGTAGTCAAATTATATTATATATATTATAAGTATATTAGTTAAAGTATAGAAATAATCTTAAATCTACCAATTTATAAAAAATTCACTCATTTCTTAATCTAAATTTGAGGCATATTCTTAAGGTTCAATTAGGAAATTTGAAACAATACATAATACCATTGATTTTATAATATAGTATATTATAAAATCAATGATAATACTAATTTGGTTTACAACATTTATTTATTTATTTATATTTATCACATTTCAACGTTTACAACTATTTAGTCTTTACTCTTTAATTATCTTCATCTGATGAAGATATTAATTCTTCATCGCTACTAGTACCATCATAAATTACAGTTTGATCACTATCTGAATCACTTTGAGAGCTTGAAGAGTGTTCTGTGTTCATTGGGGCAATATAATTAGATGAACTTTGTACTTCTTCTATAACTACTGAAGAATTTTTAGAGCTTTCTTCATTTTTTTTAAAAATACTACACATTTTATTTTTAAGTTTCCAGTTGTAAGACAGATAAGTTAATTTTCCAGTTCTTTCAGTAGTTAATTTATTTCTCCTTCTATTATTTCATTTTATTCACGTTTAAATTGTATTCTTTTGAACAAAACTTACACGATTGACGCTTTTCATCAATACCAACTTTTTTAAAATATTTACGGATCAGATCTTGTTTTCTTCCCATAATAAATATATTTTTAAATAAAATAAAACTAAAATTGTAATAAAACTTATTGAACGACGTGAATACGTGATTTCAATGCATGTTTTGGAGAAAAAAACGCAAACAATGAAAACAAAATAACCTAATAAATTATAAGTAAACGCGCAATTATTATCGACGACGACAACTTCATATTAATATTATGTCATATATCTTTAAGGATTATATCTACATATCGTGAATAAATCGTGGTGTTGAGTGTGTTTACTGTTTTAGCTATTGGCCTACCGCGTAATGCCATAGGCCATAGCCCATAGACTAGTGTGGATTATTATTATTGATAACTGATAAATAAGATATTTATAGCACACGCTAGTCGCTCCACACGCACACCAAATTCTGCAGTGAGACGGCCGCCGGTGCGATAAAAAAAATAAATAAATACCCGATTTTGGAAAGGTATTTATGTCATGGGTATTTACCCAGTTATTTACCCGAAATAAATTTCTTACCCGGTACCCATCACTACTCATATATATCAGTTAATTATTGAACAAAAAGGTCAGAAAGTGGATACCACTCTGCTGTATAGTAGGTGTTGAGCAGGTCACTGCAATGGATATTGTTAAATTGGAATTCAATGATCCAAAACCATTGTATATTAAAAACGATTCTGAACCAAAAAACGGGTTGTCAGCCTATGTCGGTATATTACTAAGTTTATTTTATGATATTATTACTATTAAAAATACAGTAGGTTGAATTATTTTTTGGAAAAAACATTGCATTTAAAAATGTGATTGAGTGTATAAAATATAACTAAGAGTGTTCGTGGACAAAAGTGGGGCGGAGCGATGGGTAGCAAGTCAATCAAATTGTCATATATTTAGTGAAATATATATTTTTTATTATCACAATAATTCACAATACAGTATAATTACTCTAGTATAATTTATAATTGATTCATCACAACATTTCACAGACAAGAAAAATATATTTTGGTTTCTAGATTGAGATAAAACATAAAATTGGATCCATTTTGTTTGCTGCTGTAAATTTTGTCGGATCTTTTTTGCATTGTTGGTATATTTCAGTATTATTAATATAAATGACTTTTCTTGAACAATTCGTACACGTCAAAAATTCCAAACTATTCAATTCGTTTTCGAAATATTCTTGTAAATGACGATATTTTAAATTATTGTCATTAATTGAATATTCATTGTCTTTTTGAACTGGCTCATTAAGAAATTGTTCGCGGTATCGTCTTTGGCTATAGGTTTGACGATTTATGGAGATACTCCATTGGATATAAGAGCATAAAATAAACACACACGCACATGCTTAGAAAATCCCCAATACATGTTCATAAAATGTGTAAATGAGTATTTAATCATAATTAATTAATGACAGCATTTAGAAATGTCAAAATTAATCTATGCACTCTTCAGATAATTATGAATGTATATTTTAAGTTTCATGACGATTGATCCAGTAGTTTAGGAGGAGATGGCAATAATAAATTCTATGAACTGGGGGATAGAAGGACTACACTTCGCTCCGCACAATAATATACTTTAAAAGTTTCAAACACCCATAAAAAATATGTTTAAATTCGATTAAAATAACTAAAACTACTGTTCTTTATTTAAATACTTACCTAGGTATTTTATTTCGTCCTAATTGAAACATAAAATGCCTATAAAAATAAGTATGTTAATATATTTTTTAGATTTTTTGGTTACACAATTAACTATTGACGGGAAACCTTGTTTTAAATTTTCAATCCTTAGTATGAAAAATTAACAATTTATAAATTATTTACTACAAAATAATTTGTAAATTTTCGTGATTTTGTCACAATTTGAACTTTAAATGCTTATAAAAAAATGTGCCTATGTATCTTTAAAAACTTTAAACTGCTGTTATGATAATATCTGAGGAACCTTGGATTATATTTCAAGTTTTTTAACCCAACCAAAATATTGATATTTATAGAAAAAACTAAAAAAAATCCACAATTAACCCAAAAAAAAAAAAATCAAATGATTTTGATAATCTTATGATGTATAGAAAATGCTGGTTTAAATATTCTGTGAAAATTACATGTATCTACGATTATTAATTGTGTTTCACAAAAAGTCAAATGCAATTTCGTTAAAAATTGGCTTTACGTAAAAATTCCCATTTTTCATTAGTAATTTTTTTTGTTTTTCGACGCTTTTAGGTTTTTATTTCTACAACTTATCGTGTACATAGATACAAAGAAAAAACACCATTGTAAAATTTATATATTCTTTCTCCACTCAGAATCTAAAACTAAGACATACTAATTTTATTTTTTAACATTTAAATGATAATATTTTAGGACATCCTGATAATTTTAATTATTTTAAGTATAAAATTTTTCGGCTTCTGTAGTTTTATTTTTTTTTTAAGTAAATCTGCTTTACAGAGATTGCGAAAAAAATAGATATTGCTCGTCACGACAAATACACAATGTTGGGGGTTCAATTCCGGCCGAAAAACCAGATTTTTTTATAAAAAAAATTATTTATATAATTTATACAAGTAGTGTGTTTTTTACTTATGCATTGACATTAATTATCAAAGTGTAAAAACTATACAATTTTACAATACGCTACTATAGTTTTTGATAACACACTTTAAGTCTCTATCCTACATTTCTATACAATCATCGAATACATTTGTGTATTCAATAATGCATTGATGTTTATGTATAACACATTGAGCACGCATATAATATATATATATATATATATATGAACACAGTATCAAAATTTATTCTTAATTTCACACTTTTAAAACATTTTAATTAGAAATTTTATTTTTTTATTTTATTCCAATACAAATCTAATATTCTATGGGTTGTTTGACTGAAATAAAGTTTCACTTCATCCACGCGTACTCACAACTTGCACTTTTTTATTTACTTATCATGTACCTAAAAATATACATTAAATGTTATTTATTTCTTATTTTTCTATTAGCCTATGCGTTTAACTATTTTTATAGTTATTTTTACATTTGTATGTACTTTAAAATATAATATGATGCTTCACGTATTCGTTTTCCAGGCTACTGCTTTTCTGCATCGCTACCACCACTACTATCAACGGCCGCCATCAAAGCTTTGGACCAAATTGATAAACATCCAGAAATGTTGGTAAAACTGCGAGAAAGGAGTACAAGTTTGCATAGAAGTATTTGCAATAGCCAACTGACCGAATACTTTACACTTGGGTCTGATGAATCTAGTCCACTTAAACATTTGTATTTATTGGATAAATCTCTTTTACACTTTGAACAACAGCAAACATTGAAAAAAATTGTTGATTATGTAAGTCATAAATTTTAAACCTTATTTAGAAGGTACTTATAATTTAATTTTTCGTCGTCCTCCCACGTGTGATCAGATGACCAATTTTTGCATTAATAAAAACCTTTATTTACTGTGGTAATTATATTGCAAATAGCGGATATTCTAGTCAACGCTTAAAATAATGTGGTTGCCATACTCTATTCATGTTAGTTGTTAAGAATGAACTTTGGTGGCCAACTAGTGTACAGGGACAGAAGTGTTGCTTTACTACATGGCGGGCAAATAGTTCACTGATTACCGTGAACATTAAAAACATTCAATAAATATTTACTTTCGTACAGATGGTTGATTTCGTGAGGGATGATGAGCGGATGTTTCTTTGTCAAAATTTGGTGTTAGTTTTGACAGTTATGAATTTTTGAATTACAACAAAATAAGAAAATAATTTGATGAAAAATCGTTATTTTACGCACGAAAATTCAATTTTATCAAAATTTAAACATCAGACACTGAAACTTATTTGTGAAAATACACTATATTTTATTTTAAATTCCAACGATAAAAACTTATGAGAAATCTTGTATTATATTTTCAAAATTTATGTGTGAATATGAAAAAGTTTTAACAGCAAAATAATTTGAAAATTTTCGCGATGTTGAAATATGTTGTCAATATTCTAAAATTATAAAATTTAAGCATTTTTAAAGCCTTAAAAGTTGATGTCAAAAACAATAACAAACATCATTGTAAAATTATTACATTTATCTCTCCGCTCAGAACCTAAAAGCTACCAGATATTAACAAACAATAATAAAACCATTCCATGAGTTACCATCAAAATATTTTTCAGTTTAAAACATATAAATCATTGACCTATAATATATGTAATATAATATATATTTATGTTTTAGTGTATATCAAAAGGAGTAGCAATTACAACGGCTGCATATTTGAGTGATCGTGAGTACAAGATACCGACGCCTAGTATCAGACTTCTCACAAGTATAAAAATAACAGATGGAGAAATCGACTGCCTAATAGATACACTGTTGCAAGCAGTCAACCATTCAAATCGTATAAAAACAATGTGAGATTTGTTTCTTTGTCGGTCTACATATATAATAGCTTCTAATTATTACTTTAATTATTATTACTTTTATTACTTAAATATCGTGAAATTATACTTATGTTACAAGAGGTACGTTGTAAATTTTACTTAATGTTTATCTCAATTTATCTGATGTCACACATACCTAATATGACAAATTTGTATTGATTAAAAATAAACAGTTGCTTATTACAATAATAAAAATAAAAACAACAAATTGTAATTATTCTTTTTTCCAATACATTCATTATTATTATATACATAGAATTGGGTGGAAGTTATTGAGGTGGGTATACTGGGTGCCTAAGCAATTATCCTAACTAACTTGACATTATTTTTGCTTATGACCAATTTGATCAAAAATGGTCAACACCATAGTTATAATGGTAATATTGACTAAAAAAATCGTTTATCATTGATTAAAAAAAAATTGTAAACATCAAAAAAAAATTATTACAAACTATAAAAAATCTTAAAGGACCATAAAACACTCAAAATTGACTTTTATTTAAAAAAGTCACAAAAAATCTAACTAAAAAAAATGGTACTAATAATATTTTTCTGCATTAAATAGTTTTCGAGTTACGTCTTTAAAATCACACGTGACGTCATAAGATCCTACTCATGACGGCGACGTAACACGTGTACTAATCGGGTGTTTTCTCACTGTTCACTGTTCTTAATAAATTGATTATGTTGATTGATTGTGTTTTTAAACATTTCACATAATTTTTCTAAATATGTAAATATTATCTTTATGATATGATACCATGCTATGATATTATTTATTTAAGACGAATAACATCTGGTTCGTATGAGTAAACACTGTATTTTATTACGTATTAATCATTATTATTTATTAACTTATTATTATTATTATTACAAGTATGTATATAAACGTTGTTTACAGTTTAAATTGATTAAGTATTATTGTAAGTATTGTATTAAAAAAAATCAATAGAATTTTTGTAACATAAGTATAAATATATATAAAAAAAAAACATATTTGTACATACTGATATGGTCCAAGCAGAGGACGAGGAGTTGTGAATGGACGAAAAGGAGCTTTGAAGTCGCGGTGTTGAAATAAATTGTAAAAACTGTTTAATATTCTGATGATTAATTTATTATAATTTAGAAAAAACGACTGGCGTGAAGGTGCTTTCGGTAGCCTGGCAAAATCACGTCTGAATTGATGCCGATTCGGGCTCCCTTATATATTGGCTACTCCTCCTATCGGTACCTACGTCGTCCTAACAAGATAGCGTTGACCTCATTTGTTTTATCGCGTATACTAGTCCCATAAAATGCCATCTGCCCATGCTTTGTCGGCGAGTGGTGATAACTCGCCGGATGCGACTAGTTTCACGGATGCGACAGTATTATCTCAATTCCTAGTATTTTTAGTAATATAATATAATATTGTAAAATGATATTATATTATTTAATTTGCTCGTCCCTATTTAGTTAGATAATTTCTCAGAATCACTGGTTGTTCGAGGCCGCTTTTTATGATCAAAACA